>ML277724.1:43783-175663 GCA_005239495.1 Nicotiana undulata
GGGGGGGGGGAGGGGAGGGGAGATGATTTAGGGGAGACAAAAAAGGAAGAAAATTCCTTTACATTACTATTCTCCTGTCCACTCAACAAAATTCATTTCAAAGGTTTCAATGCAGTCACATTTTCAGAAGCGTGATAAGCACTCTAATAAATACCTATACCCAACTAATAATGCTTACAAATTTCAACTGCTATTCAAACACAGGCAATGTATCATTGAGAAAACCAACCTTCCCATTTCGCCTCGGATCATCATAAGGTAGGTTATGAACAATGACAATTCTCCATAAACCAATTCTCATGGTACCATCTAGCTCACTAGAATTTCTTAAGAAAACTTCTGTTTCTTCATCCACGAACATACAGAAGCAGGCCTTTTTCTTTGCATATTCGCTGATATTTTTTGGTTGCCTAATCAAATCAAAAGCGCCTGTCCAAGAATGTACTTGTTACAACTCATAGCCAGCAGATCCAACAAGAAATAAGACAGAGGGCGTGTACTGAAAGATCAATCCAACAAGAAATAAGACAGAGGGCGTGTACTGAAAGATCAATACCAAATATTGCTGATGCCACAACAACACCTCGACAAGATTCCATTTCAAGAAGGTCAGAATCATCAATGTCAAAACCTGTCTGATGTCCGGGCCTGATGCCTCTAATAAATCTATCACATGGATTTCATGCAAAAATAAACACAAACAACACAAAGTAAGAGATATTGAAAATCGTGCAATAATGTAAAGCAATAATGAAGCTTTATATTATAAAAGAATTGCCGAGGAGGGCTCTGAAATATCATACCCACAGTGCACACCCATGGACTCTCTTACATCATATGAATCATTCCTTTGCATCAGTGAAGGATATCCTCCAAATTCTGAACCTCCAAACTCGGTTTTTCTTAAATTTTCTTCACGAATGTAAGTCAAATTGCTAATCCCAGGAGAAAAGGATGGTGCACCCGGCATTAATGCAATGGCTTGGTCAACAGGAAGGTAGCATACTGGACATGCTGAAAGAGTGAAAAGAATGTAAACATCCAGTTCAGAATCTGCAACTTACATTTTTTCACCTAGATGGTCCATCAGAGAGAAATTTACATATATAAAATCTTATTATTGGTCAATATATGAAAACTTAAACTTACGCCTTGGTCCCGTCCTCTTTTTATCTGCTGGCGGCGGTGGCAACGTGAAGCCTTCACATGGATTCCCAGGAGGAAGAATGTATCCTTTGAAGTATACAATAGGAGTCGGAGGAGGAAGAGGTTGAACAATTGATGCACTTTGTCCAACATTAGTTTGTTCTATTGACTCAATATACGTAGAATTATCCTTTTGTCCAGCTTCTGGAGTAAACACACTATTAGTTATAGAGGCATTAAGTTCTTGTGCATCTTCACCTATGAAAGAGTTGAAAATTGCAGAGGTTGACGCAAAAAAAAAAAATAAAAAAAAAAAATAAAGGAAGGCGTTGTCATCTATAATCACCCACATATGGAAGAGCCAAATCAAATCATTTATTCAGCCGACAGATAAGAAGATTCAAAATGTTGGTTGAGAATCTTCAGTGTAAACTAGACATAATCACGAAATCTCCTAACGAAGAAAAGTTAAAAAAAGGTACAAAACTAAACACCATCAAGCCAAGGTAACCATTTCAGTCTTTAGCAAGCCCAAAGCTCTAATTATCAGATGACTGACAACATAAGAGCATCTCATGCAGTGTTTTAAAAAGCGACGAAGCGATCGCTTTAAGCGCAAAGCGATGCCTTGTCGCTTTTCCATGCCTGAGGCGAGGCGACCACACGAAGCGCTCGCTTCAGTAGAAGAAGCGCGAAGCGATCACGAAGCGAGAAGCGACAAAGTGCTTGCTTTTGTGGTGGAGGGGGTCAGTTTTAAGAAGTAAAAAAAGTTTGGGTCAGTTTTCTTTTTAAAAAGCTTTGGGTCTGTTTTTTTATTATACAAAACAGACCCCTAACCTAAGTAAAGACCATTTCTCTCAAAATCAATTGCTGCTAGGGTTCAAGACTTCAATAGAGAAGCTCCAGGTAATTTTTCTTCTTTCTTCTTTCTTCTTCTTCTCCTTCTCCTTTTTTTCTTTCTTCTTTCTTCATCTTGTTCTCGTCCAGGCACCTGGTCATAGCTAGGGCAGGTGCGAACTTTTTTTTCTCCTTTTGTTCCTACTTATTTAGTATTTTAGCCTTTATTAATTAATTTGTATGTGTATTTCACTTTATAAAGTTAATTATTGTGTGTGTGTATATATATATATATATTATTTTCAGTTTATTTGATTAGTATTTTAGCCTTTATTTATTAATTTTTATGTGTATTTCAGTTTATAAAGTTAATTTTTATGTGATTTTTCCTGTCCTATGGTTTATGGAGGAATTGGTGGCAGTGGTACCTACTTTTAAGTTTTTAAAATGCGCTTTTTGATTATTTATATTGTCTTTGCAAGGTTTACATTATGTTTTTTAAGAATTGCGCTTCACTTTAATGAAGCGTGCGCTTCGCTTTTGAAGCGAGGCGAGCCCATGTCGCTTTTTTGCGCTTCTCTCTCTAAAAAACACCGATCTCATGTTTAAAATTGCAAAACGATTGTGGTAACAGTAAGAATAAAGCCACATAAGATTGTTAATTTCGTAGTATTATAATCAAATATGCTATTTCCCAGAGTGTCAGAACGACAAATTGTAGCTACCAATCAGCACAAATCAAAACAGAATCACGTGGTACGCATTTAAAGTTAAATTTATGCTATATTATGTTGAAAGCTTATTGTCTCTGAGCCGAGGGTCTCCCGGAAACAGCCTCTCTACCCCGTTGGATAGGGGTAAGTTCTGCGTACATTCTACCTTCCCCAGACCCCATTGTTATGTTGAAAGCTTAAGGTGGAGTTTAAGTCCTAATAAAATAATCGATCTAACAACTAGGATCTCAATAACCAAAACTAGTTGGCTTCGGCTAATGTAAAATTCAAAAAGCGGCAACGGCAAAAGATTAGAGACCAAACCTTTGTCAACAAACAAGATGCATACAAGAACTGCTAATGAAACAGCACACAACAGCAGCATCCCAACCTTCTTTCTAGGCGCGAATTTGTGGATCCAGGGCAACAATCCTTCTTTCTCCTTATACATTTTAGTTGGCCAGAATTGTGCTGAGGTAGCTGTTGCTGCAAAGAACCATACCCAATGACCAATATTTCTAGCCTTCTACTCATTCACATGCAACTTGTCATCTTCTAAAGTTCAAATCTTGGTACAAAATTCACCACCTAATGCGGATTAATTCACCAAAATTCCCCCAGTCAGGTGAAAAAAGCACTAAATTCACCAAGAAAAAACAATACTCAACTCAACCAACAATCTCAGAACCAAAAATCAACCAGTTATTCCAACTTTTATTTTCCTAAAGTTCAAATCTTGGTACAAAATTCACCTCCCAAATGTAGATTACATCAACAAAATCCCCCACTCAGGCGAGAAAAGCACTAAGAAACACGACACCCAACTCACCCAAATGATCTCACAATAAAAAAATCAACCAGAAAATCCAACTGTTATCTTTCTAAAGTTCAAAATTTTGCGCTAAAATTCAACCAGAAAAAGAGACCCAATTCACCAAATTATCTCCAGAATAAAAACCAATCATCTCTTTAAAAGAAAACAATTCAATCCTAAGAATCAAAATTGAAAAACCATAAGCTGGTTCTAGAATATAAAAAATACCTTTCAAATAGAAACAAAAGATACAAAATTAAAAAAGGAGTACAATAAACGTTACTGAAATTGAGATGGGTGTGGAAATTAATTCCTAGGGTTTTGTGGAAACCTATCAAATTTCAGATCACCGTTCAAGGTAATTATTACTATTAGTTTAGGAGTTTAATTTTCCATTTTCATGGTTAGATATATTTGTATAATTTCCTTATATATATTTGTCATTTTACCCTCGGCTTGTTTATTACGAGAAATAAAGAATAACTAATTTTGAAATTATTTTAGATGAATTTATTTATATCAGGATTGTAATATATTTTTATTCCTATGAAAGTGTGAGATAATTAATTTCGAGATAATTAATTATGAGATAAGTTGTTTTCCTCTGGAATCCCTTAGTGGTAATTATTCTTGAAGATAGAAGTTACGCACAAATAGAATTAATACTCAATGAAGATATATTATAACATAAAATATAATAAGGGTAAAATAATAAAAACATTCTTCTAATTAATGGTAAGGGTCGTAACAGAGACGGAGGGCATAGGGTCAAATTAATATCACAAAACTAATAGTAACAAATTTCTTCCACAAAATAGATAGTGTATTACTTTATTGAATGCACCACGTATGTGCATGGTTCGGCATAATTAGGTCTCACGAATGTTTGAATCAAACATAGAAATATAGCAGAGAAGAAACAAGGAGTATCGGTGGTCTAGTGGTAGAATAATACCCTACTACGGTCAGAATCGAGTTCGATTCGGCTGGTGCATTTAATCAATTAGTAGGGATAGCTCAGTTGGGAGAGCGTCAATTATCTGATAACAATTGGATTTATACACAGTTTTAAGGATACGTGATATAACTTAATACAAATTGAAAGAACAAATTGATATTGAAATTAAAGATAAGAAAATAAATGCAAACCACACAAATTGATCAGCCTTAGCCTTGAAGGTTGGTCACACTCGAGTCAAGAAGTGCCTCAATCGGTGTCGGAATAGAATGACAAGATAATAAAAATTAGAAATAACAGTGTATTGCTTTTGGATGCGTTTTTTATGTGTGTTACAAATGACCTGACCCCCGTTATACAGTATGGGAGTCTTACTCTTGATAAAATTCTATAAAAGGTAAAAAATCTCATAATTTTCTAATTAATCAGCCTCTCCTTGATACGTGCCGAGATTTCCGCCGTGATATCCAACTGATCGCAGATATTTGGCCTTCTGTTATTTGGCCCGGTAAAGTTTCCTCGATCTTGTTCGGTCCCGGGGCCACGAGCTCGATGATTTAACTTCGCACCTTGGTTCGATATAATCCAGGGTCGAGCTTCAACCTGTCACATTCCAATCCCGACTTGTCATGCAATAGATGAGCCCAATTTTGACCATATACAGATAGTCCCCTCGTTTTTCGGAGAGAAGACGACGAGAAACAATATGAACTTCCGAATCTTGCTTCGATAAATCATGACGTAAGCGATAAAAGGTAACTGAAACGTCCCGCCGGTCCAGTCCCCAAGGCATTAAATATGTGTCAGTTATTGGTCGGCGGGTATTGAACCGTCATTTGCAAACTATAAATACTTCACCCGTCCATCCATTAGAACTTTTACATTCAAACTTTTGCTCTTGTTCTTTTAAGAAAATTTCATCACCTTCTTCCCCTAGGTTTCTGGCTAAAGTTTAAAACTTCTTCCCTTCTAGTTTTCTGAAAACTTTCATAAACTATCCGCCAATTACACCTCTCTTTCATCAGTACCGTCACTTCAGCCTTATTCAAAAGCAATGACAAAGACTTCAAAATTTGTTCCTAAAAAGGAAACTCCCTATTCCTCCAGACCTTCTGAAAAATGTTCCGTCTACTGTTGTCGAGGAAAAGACACCGGAGCCCCCCTTAACTATGTTCATTCCTGCAGGGTGCCCAATCGGTGCTGACTTCAAAGTTGAAAAAACCTCTTCCGTACCGGGTCGATGCGAGCCAGTCTCGAAATATATATGCTCCATCACTGACGATCTCCTCTCCAAAGTCAAGGAAGATTGTAATTGGGTCGGTAAACACGTGGTGGTGCCTACGCCCGATGAGTCAATCACTACCAACGTGGAGACTTTTCTAAGTCTTTACACGTATCCCTTCACGTTGGGTCCCCTATACCCGGTCATTATCGCCTTCTATAAGAAGTACGAGTTGACCATCGGTCAAATCCATCCCTCCTTCTGGAGGATAGTGATTCTCCACCGCTTCTTTGTCAGAAAAATAGACAAGTGCCCCTTCACCATCGACCATCTCATGTGTCTGTACACTCCCCGACTAAGGCTGGCAGGTGGGTCGGGCCTGACCCGGAACCGGACCGGGCCAGCGGCCCATGTGGGCTTGTGGGCTAAACAGGCCGGCCCGTGGCAGGTCCGGTCTTGGTGGGCCTCAGAGCCCATATGGGGTGGGCCTTTGGTTTGGAATCGTGAGCCTGGGACCGGCAGACGGGCCTGGGTCGGTTCAACCGGGCCATACAGGCCCAACGACTCTTTTTTTTATTTAAATTTATTTAAAAAATGGCCAACGGTCAGAATTTTAAAATCTAGTCGTTGGCCCTTTAATTTAGTCGTTTGGCATTTTTAAAAATAGCCATTTGACCCCCAAATATTTTATAATTACACTTTTTCCCTATTCTTAACTATAAATACCCCCTCATTCTTTCATTTTTACTCACAAAATCATCAATCTCTCTCTAATTTTCTTCTATAATTGCTTACTTTATTATTGCAATTTGTGAAAAATTGTGAAGTTGGTGAATTGAAGTATTCAAGTCTTCAACATTATACAATTTTCAAGAAGTTGTTCGTCAATCCAGTAAACTCGTTCCAACTCTTAAGTTTTAATATTATAGTTTTGTTTGTTTAATTTGTTTTCCTTATAATTAATATGGACTTTTCTTTGAAAAAAATGTTTGGTGGTAAGGGAAAATCTAAAATTGGTGAATCTAGTAGGCAAGCTACTACTACTCCCCCGACCCCGCTCCCCGACCAAGACCTGTTACCCATCCTCCTCCACCTGTTATTCTTGATAGTGATAACCCTTGTTTTCAATTTACCGATAGTCAGTTTATACATGATATTACACCAGGTTCACAATTAAATGATGAATATATGAATACTCTTTATGGTAATCCAACTAACGATGAAAATGATGAGGAAAATGATGATTTAGATGAAACACAACAGGATTTAAATGATACACCTACTAGTCCTGATATTAACCAAACTGATAATAATCCAAATGATGCCCCGGCTGACCCTCCTGTAGTAACCCCTACTTTTAACAGAAAACCTTCTAAACGGTGTGAAACATCTCTTGTTTGGCACTTTTTTACTCAACTAAGAGATCAAAATACGGCTAAGTGTAAAACTTGTGGGCTCTTGATGGCTCATAAATTTACTGGAGAACGTGGCGGTACGGGTAGTTTGACTAGACACATACTGAAACACCCTAATGATAAAGCTAGATATCTTCAAATGAAAGCTAGGCAAGAGGGGACAAGTATAGGTACTCAGGTTAACCCTAGTACCGGGTCAAATCTAGTTCAACCGGGAATTAACACTATTACCGGTGGAATTTTATATTACGATTCAAATAAAGATCGTGAAGAATTGGCAAAAATGGTTACTGTTATGTGCTTACCATATAGTTTTCCCTCTAACCCTCACTTTGTCCATTATATTAGAAGAATTTTTAATCCTACTTATAAAGGATGGCCTCGCACAACCGTAAAGGCTGATATTTATAAATCTAAACATGAATATGAACAATATTTGCGTTATTTATTTACTCATATTAGTAATCGCGTTTCTATTACTACTGATATTGGTAGGAGTGATAATGACTGTGATTATCTTACTGTTACCGCTCATTGGATTGATGATGAATGGATAATGCAAAAGTGCATTATTGCTTATAGAACAATTACTTCAAGTCATACAGGTAAGTTTATTGCTAAGACAGTTGCAGATATTTGTAGATATTTTTGCATTAGAGATAAAATAATGGCAGTTTCAATGGATAATTCTTCTAGTAACAATAATGCTATAGGCATTCTTACAACTACACTAAATCCTGCATTTAGTAATATTTTCCATGTTAGATGTATTTGTCATATTTACCATTTAATCATCGGTGATGGTCTGAAAACTTTAAATGTTCAAATTTCAAAGGTTAAATTCGCTCTTCATTGGCTTTTTTATTCAAACCGTAGAAGTAGAGTTAGAGAATATTATAAAAAATGTGATGAATTTGGCCTTAGAGAAAGAAAGGTTCCTAAACCTTGCCCCACTAGGTGGAATTACTTGTATGAAAGTTTAGTTGTTGCATATGAGTATAGAAACCCAATAATGGCAACGTATAATGCTCGTGTTAGTGATGATGATGATGATAATGTTCACCTTACAAATCAAGATTGGGCTAATGTTAAAATTCTTCTAGATTTTTTAGAACATTTTCATGTTGCTACAAATGACTTATCTGGGCAATATTATGCTACTATTTCTAACTGTTTAGTTTATATTTCAGCACTTGCAGAATTATTTANCAAATGAATTATATGGGAAATATTATGCTACTATTTCTAACTGTTTAGTTTATATTTCAGCATTTGCAAAATTATTTACTCAATTTTCATATGGTGGGGTAATTTACCAATGTGCTATTGAGGATATGAAAGATAAGTTAAAAAAAAAAATTCCTATCCCCCCTCTTTATGGTGTTTCAGCCATGTTAAATCCTACCATGAAAATAAGAGGTCCTCACTATTGGTATATTCAAATTTATAATGCTTTACCACTTTCACCTGCGGAATATGCTACACTTAAAGATGAAAAATACTCAATTAAATTAAATGCTCAAACAATTTATAATGCTTATCAACTTGCATTAGATCATGCTAGACCAAATGTTCCAACTCCTACCTCGTCTAGTTCGCAATCATCTAAAAGAACTGCAGGACTAAAAGCACTTAGTTCTTGGACGGGGTTCAGGGGTTCTCAAGGATATAATATTGGTGATAGTTCACAACTAAATGAGCTTCAAGTTTATTTGTCGCAGGGACTTGAATCAGAGAATCCAGACGGCACCTTCAATGTTTTGGAATGGTGGAAGGACAAAGAAAAACACTTTCCGGTTCTTTCAAGGATGGCTCGAGATATTTTAAGTATTCAAGCTTCAACAGTGGCATCAGAGAGCGCTTTCAGTCAAGCGAGACTTCAAATCGATGATCATAGAGCGTCTATGAGGGAGAGCTTGGAAAAATCAGTACTCTTCAGAGATTGGATCCGTACGGAAAGAAGAAATTTTGGACTTGCTGAATCACAATCGGAGATAGACGAAGCTTATGAAGAAATGCTAGCGGAACTTGCGGAGGATGCTGCTTCGCTCGGAAGCGGTGATGAACAAGCTTCTTTTCCGCCACCATCAACGGAATTTCCTCCGAACCTTGAAGGATTTATGAAATTTGTTAGAGATAATATGTAGATTAATATGTAACTTGTATTTTGGCACATCTTGATTAGTTTTATTTTCTTTTAATGGTGTATTAGTACCTTGTTGTGCTCATTCCATTGGGGGGAGAAAGACTAAGAAAGATATTGTCATTTTTTTAAATGTCGTATTAATAAAAATTATAAGNTATAATATAATTTACAATAAATTGCCTTAGATAACATAATATAATTACACTAAAAAAAATTTGTTTAAAATAGCCAACAACTATAATTTCAAAACTAGCCGTTTGGCTTTTTCAAAAAATAGCCATTTGGCCCCTAAACTTTTTATAATTATACTTTTTCCTATTCTCAACTATAAATATCCCCTCATTCTTTCATTTTTACTCACAAAATCATCAATCCCTCTCATTTCTCAAACTCAAATTCTCAATTCAAGTTAAATCATGCCCGGTGATTCTAGAGTTACCCCATTTGTTCGGGAACACTATAATGTGGTAGAAGAAAATGAAGAAACTTACACCGTAAGTGCAAGTACCATGGTCGAGTCTACACTCGGCGTGCAAAGTTGGAGGGTACAGGCCCTTTAAGGAGGCATACAATAAAGTATTGTCAAGCGCGTCCTCAAGACATTCGTATTTAAGATTTTAAGTTTATTTCAAACTTGTGTTATTTTAAAATTATTAGACGTATTATGCTTAATGTTGTAGTTTGTTAAATTAATTTGAAGTATTATTAATTTATTATGCAATGTTAGTGCAAGTTTGAATATCTCTTTACTATTTTTTGTGTTTAAATTTGAATTATAAGATTTATGTCAGAAGATTTACAAGAAATTGCCTTAGATAAGAATTTTTTTTTAAAAAATAGCCCGGATAGTTTAGGCCCGACCCACTTAGACCGGGCCCATGTGGGCTTAGGCCCACAATGGGCTGATTCCACCCATTAGGACCGCTTGGCCTAGGCCCGCCTGATCCAAGCCCGCCAAAACCCGAACCCGTTTGGCCCGGGCCCGGCCCATATTACAACCCTATCCCCGACTCTACCGAAGGAGATTGATAAAGCTTGCTCGTCGGGCCACTAAGGCCCCATTCTCGAGCATAGACGAGTACCGAGATCGAGGATGGTTGAGCCGGTTCGTTCGAGTGAAAACCTCAGATCTAAACCGACCAAGGAAATGCCATTTCCTAATATATGGAACATGAAAATTAAGTATAACCTCACCTTTAAGATTTTGTTTATTGTTTTTCCCTTTCCTCTCATCTAATCAATGTTTCGTGGTGCAATTACTGATCGGATGTCGGATGTAGTTCCCCGACTCAAGGAGTGGGTCAAGGGCATTGTATCATAGAATCCGTATTCCGAGTGCGCGTGGCGCGAACTTTCAAAGGGCCGGTGGGAGGCCCGTTCTCACGGTAAGATTCTTTCCTAGAACTGACATCACTTGGGTTTCTTTTCGAGCTTCCTCATCTCTTTTTATTTGTAGGCCTTGGGAAAGATGTTGCAATGAGTCCCCTGTCAGAAGATGAAATCTTCCTCCCCCAATAACCTGCTCCAAAGCAGGATAAAGAAAAGAAAAAGAGAAAAGCTTTGAGTTCCTCGGGCCCTGAAAAGAAGAAACCGAGGGGGCGACTGGTACGTAAATCCTAAGAAAATACCTGCGCCCGAGAACTCCCATAAGATTCGCTCCACCGGTTGAGGGATGACTCCGAAGAAGAAGAAGAAGACTCTAAATTGATGACTCGCATGAGAAGCGGTACCGAGATGCCTCAAACCAGGGAGGCCGATGGAGAGGCAGTGGTCGAGGCCTCCAAACTAGGGAGGGTCTAGCTTGATTTTCCCAAGATGAGGAGCTCGATAGAGAAATCGTGGCTAGCACTCCTCAGGCAGAAGAGAATGTACTGAAGGACGCTCCCGGGGTGATGGATCTCTCCGGGTCGCCTTCATTTACTGATTCTATGATAAATAAGGCACAAATGCTGAAAAGACGCCCAAATGAAGGTCCTCAAGGGGCAGTTGATTCCTTCAACAACTTCTTCGTCGGTATGGATTCCACCGCCTTGGAAGATGTCACCGGGTTAGGTGACTTACCGGTACCAAAGAAGATGCCGCATTCGGGAACTAACGGATCTTCTTCGAGTCCGAGATTAGTTGACCGATTCCCAGCCACTAGTACAAATCCTGACCAGAAATAGTCAATCGTTATATCCATACCGGAGGATGCTCGGGTTCTCTCCGCCCCCGTGGGGTTTTCCAACTATCTCTGATTCCTGGTGACCGAAGAGGATCAAGAAAATATGGACGAGGTGGAGGCCCCCTACATTTTCAATGAGGCTCAAAAAGCATTGAATCATGTAACTTCGAAAGTTGTCCTATTACGTACTTAGATTAAATTTCAAATAAACATAACATTCTTCTTCATGTATGTAGGCCTCGGCGCTCCATCATGAAACTTTCCTCTGATATCGTGAGGTATTAAACCAACATGAGGCCGAGGCTTGGGAGCTCACCTAGAAGAGGGATGTTTACAAGCTCCTCAGTGAGAAGCTCCAGGCTGAGTTAGAAGCGGCTCGGAAGGAGCATGCTAGTTTGGTCGAGCAGATAACATGAGTATTCGAACTTAGTGATGATGATTCAAACACAATTGCTAACTACCCAAACCCACAGGTTCAAAAGATACTTGACCATATCGAGCAGCTCTAGGTGGAGGTGGACACGGTGAAGGCGGAGGCCGAAGAATGGAAGAAAAATATGGATCGCCTAGACTCAAAAAAGAAGACCGCCCGAGAACAACTGGCTTTGACTGAGGTCCAACTCCGAGGTGAAAAAGAAAAAGTCCTTGGTTTAGGCCAAGAATATGGAGGAGCTTTAGTCTCAACTAAGCTCGGCGGTCTCCGGCCAAAAATATTTGGCCAAGGAATTTGACATGGCCAAGTTGGAGGTTGTTGCAGTTAAGGCCGAGGCTGATGAGCTGGTAGACCAACATAAGGCCGATGCTGAGGTGGCTCAGGTCCAAGCAAGAAACAGGAGCACATGAAGTGGCAATCCCTAAGGGAGGCCCTTGAAGTAGTTCAAGCTTAGGGCTTCGACCCGTTGACTAAGATCGAGAATGCCAAGATATCTTAGGCCAAGGCCAGGAAGCTAGCTTATCCCGAAGAGGAGGATTCCGCGGGATCTAAAGACTTGGATGAGCCCGAAGGAGGTGAAGGTCCCGAAGGCGACGACGCAATGCCCGATGAAGATTAGGCCACTTAAGATCTTTTTAGACGTTTTTGTCTTACCATTTTGGCCTTTGTAAATTTTTGTATCGGGGCACTTAGACCCTTGTAAAAAGAATTTTGTGTAAATATATATAAGGCTTTCTTACCCTTTCAGCTTTCAGACTTTTCCTTTGTTTTATCATTTGTGTTCACAAAGATCGAAGTGCCTTAGCATGAAGTAACTTAGGTTATTTTTGAAGGTTCAAACAAATGTCGCCTTTACATTATCCCGTTTAAGGCGTCTTGGGGGTTCGGTTTACCTAAAACTTTTTCTCAAAGTAAATAATTCGGATTATTATTTGGTGAGGGTAGCCTTTAGAACCGGTTATGAAAAAAATTTCTTTTTTGAAGGCCTAACTTTTGTTACGGGTCTCGGACGTCTCTGAGCCGTGTTAATATAGCCGTAGACTTTTAGTTCGAGAGTCTCCCAGCGGACTTGCTTCCCCGAGTTATCCGGGCTTGCCCAAGATAATACTTCCCGAGCAGAGGTGGTCGTGGCTTGAAAATTCGGGGGCTGTCTAATAGGTCTTATGCCCTCGAGGTCTAGTAGCTTGGGTCGTCCGAGTTTGTTTTCGTACGGCAGTCCCAGAGTGAGAGAGTGATCAGTCGATCTCCGGTTATGAATGACCCTTGTGCTCGTTGCCTTTAAGGGACCAGGAGTAGGAAATTCTTTAAGGAATGTAAAGAAGAAATTTCAAATATAAGGTGATTACAAGGTAGAGACTTCTCTTTATTCTTGTGCATAGTGAGGATGTATGTGTACATGATTTGCGATAGGGTTCGAGCAGTCTACGCGGGCACGATTCATTTGACCGTTTGGCCCTTACATTGAATCCTATCAATTAAAACCCTTCTATCCCGAAATCTCTTTCTATGTTAAAGTTGATATCAGAGAGTAATTCCCACCAGTGTTCGAGGTTGATCGAAGTGAGGCCTCGAATACTGTTTTGATCGTTGTTACTGGTTCGTTACCGACCTTCGATTCTAAGTTAGCACGATATACTTATTGCCTCGTTAAAAATCTTGCCGAAAAACTCATTTGGGACAAAACTAGTTCAAGGGAAAAAGAGTTCAATGCGTGCTTTCATACCTAAAATCTCGTACTTTTCCTCGTCGATCACTTGCAAGAGTTAGTCTGAAATATAAATGAAAGGATATGAATGAGGTCGTACCTTAGCAGTAATATTGTTTTAGGTGAGTTACATTTCAATTGCCCGGTAGCTGTTCACCGTTCATCGTCCCGAGCTTGTAAGATCCTTTTTTTGGTGATTTTGATGATATGATACGACCCTTCCCAGTTCGGCCCCAACTTTTCCTCGTTCGGGTTTCGGGTGTTCATCGTGACCTTCCTTAGCACTAAGTCCTTGTTACGCTTCGAACTCGAGGAGCGCGACCGCTACTCAACCAAGTTAACCCGGCCGATCAAGCCTGTACAATACCTTCTACCCGAACTTACTCATGAATAACATAAAAATCCAATTCATTAATTAATCAGTGGGGAGGATCAAGTAAGCAACAACACCAATTCATTATTAGCAGCTACATCATTTATAAGTTTCAAAATACATACTCTTTCATAGTTTGATGTGGAATGTGTGATACAAATACAACATTACTAGTTAGACTATCCCCATACCAACATACCACCCACACTATGTCTACGGAGCCTCTGTTAGATACAAAAGTGTACAATGATAACGTCGGCAACAAGGCTTCGGCTATACCTCAAAACATGGTGATATAATGAACAAAAGATACATGACCCCAAGTGAAGTGGGGCTCACCAAGTTACCTAGGAAAACAGTGTAGTGTTATCGTTGATAAGTGCCGCATGTTGTGGAACCACCTGCATCCATTAAAGATGCAGCGCACCCAGCAAAAGGGACGTTAGTACTGTCGAATAATACTAGTATATATGTCTAACTCACTCCCTCAAAGAAACGAGCAGTAATGCGAATAAGGACAATCATAATATCAGTTAAAGCCTCAAACAAATACGAAATATCAAATTAAAGATAAGGTAAGTTTTCAATTAATTTCCAAATTTTAAGTTGGGAAATCTTTGGTACTGGTATACCACTATTCACAATTTTGATTACGATTTCCATCACAGTCACCACCATGTGTGCGACATGGCGTCCGACCACGACCACATTGGCTAGGCCGTCTTATGTGAGACATCACCCTTTTCTATCAATCATCATGTTTCATATGTCTTGCACAATCGTATTTTTCTCTTGGCACGTTGGTCGTGTTTCATATTTCACATTTTGCATTACGTGATTTATATTTCATGTTTCGTATTTCATGCACACCTTTTTACTTTCAACCATCATCATTGACTTCCAACAACAAGGCATTTCTATTCAAGACATTTAAGCACACAGTTGAGCAAATAGGAATTTTAGGCACATTACAATTTCCTACACAATCTTTCATTAGCTTTCATTTGAAACACAACTTGAAGTCAAGGCATTTGGATATGCAACCCATACTTTGAACACATTCTCAAATAGTAGTACAACATAACAAGAGCATTTGAATTACATATTGATCACAAATGTCTTTTGACACCAGCTTATCTGGGTAATGGATTCACAATGAGCAACTTAGGAACTACACGGATATTGTGGGGTCCAATATTTTTCGAGAAGAGTTTATCCAACATACCTCACTTGATATTCTTTAACTCTAACATGTTCCAAACTCTTAGCAACTTCGGTCTATTTTAGAAATATGGCAAATTGAACCAAAATTAGAAAGACGATCACGGTTCTAGCTCATTTGAGCACGTTATCACACACTAGGTGTACATTAAGGTTTCAAGGTCCTTTTATGGAGGATTCTATCATCCTAAAACCCCTTATTTACCATTTTTATATCAACAATCTTCCTACATCCCATGATCAAACTTGCATGCAAAATAAACAACTCCCTTACCCATGAATTATCTTACTAATTGCCCATTTCTAGTTAAATTTTGAAATTAAGAGTTAGGGTGTAGAATCTTACCTCAAGGATGAAGACCTAGTGTGATTTCCTTGTTAATCTTCCAAGATTTGGCCAAAGATTGATGACAATGACTTAAAATTCTTCTTCTCACTCTAGAACACCTTCCCCCCTCTCTAAAATGTAGTTTTATCTTTCTAAAATGAACCATAATAGTGTTTTGTGAAAAAGGTTGCAAGAATAAGATGTTGGTCCACTAAGTTCTTATCATATAGTGGAAGGGTGAATCTTATTAAAAGTGTGCTACTTGAGATGCAAACCTACTGGGCTCAAGTGTTTCTAATACCTAAGAAGGTCATTCAACTCATAACTAGAGTTTGCAGAATATTCCTATGGACATGCAATCATGAGAGCTTAAGGAAAGCTTTGGTTGCATGGGATACATTATGTAAACCACATTAAGCAGGTGGTCTAAATTTCATAGAGTTTCACACATGGAATAGAGCATCTAAAGATGCACTCAGGATAAAATGGATCCATACCTTCTATATCAAAGGGAAAGAAGTGCAGCAACTAAATACACACGTGCAAGCCTGCTGGTTGGTAAGGAAAATATTGGATGCAAAGAAATGGTTTATGAACAAGGACTACAATGCGACATTACAGAGATGCTGCGATAAAGATAAGTTTAACATTAAAAAAGCTTACTTATTCTTTCTTCCACAGTTTCAGAAATTTTAGTGGAAAGGGCTAGTGATGGGACCAACTATAATACCAAAACACAAGTTCATTCTTTGGCTAGCACTACTAGGTCGATTGTCCATTGTGGATCGATGGTAGAAATGGGGCATACACGTCCAAACTGATTGTGTCTTATGTAATACTGGAGTTGAGGAAAACCTGTATCATCTGTTCTTTCAGTGCTCTTACTCATCCCAAATTTGGAATGCATTACTCAGGTGGATAGGGGAGAATAGACGAATTAGCAACTAGGAGTAAGAGATTGAATGGATAAGTAGGAAAATGAGGAATAGTAGACCACGAGCAGAAATCATGAAGTTTGTAACGACCCGACCGGTCATTTTGAGCTTCTTCACTTCGCTCGGTGGTTTGTGGGCATGGGTATCCCCGAATGATGTATTATGACTTATGTGAGTCATCGATTTTGGTTTTCAGGTTATTCGTGATTGATATGGGGAAATGATATTCAATTAGGAGCTTTAAATATGAAAGATTTGATCAAATTTTGACTATTGAGTAATCGATCTCGGATTTGTATCTTTATGGTTCGGTTAGCTCCGTTAGGTGATTTTGGACTTAGGAGCGTACCCGGAATATAATTTGGAAGTTCGTGGTGGAATTAGGCTTGAATTGGCGAAACTGGAAATTCGGTAATTTCCGGTCGGCAGTGGAAAATTTGGTATCAGATTCAGAATGGAATTCCGAGAGTTGGAGTAGGTTCGTAGTGTCATTTTGTGATGTGTGTGCAAAATTTGAGGTCATTCAGACGGGGTTTGATAAGTTTCGACATAGGTTGTGAAAGTTTGAGGTTTCAAGTTCATTAAGCTTGAATTGGTGCGCGATTCATGTTATTGTTATTGTTTGAGGTGATATGAGAGCTCGATTGAGTTGGTATGGTATTTTAGGACTTGATGACACATTTGGTTGAGGTTCCGGAGGACTCGGGTGTGTTTCGGGTGAGTTTTGAGAGAGCCCGGGCATTACCGGAACTCAGGCATGGTTCTGGTGCTTAAATTTCACGGACGGCAGCAAAATTTCGCTGAGGGCGGAGGAGGGGGCGCGGACTGCGTAAATTTGGTCGCGGAGGCGCACCCGTGCAGATCTGCAGATTCATTGGTCCTACTTCGGACGCCTATATCTTTTGATCTACAAGGAATTTTGAAATAATTCAAAATCGAAAGTTGTAGCCTTCGGTGTCCAGTTTCCGAAAATCTAAAGAAATCATTATTTGGACATCCTTAGAGAAAGTTATTGCCAAAATACTAAATCTTGTCACTACAGCCACCAGAAGCACGAACATCGCTACTTTTTCGCGACTGCCGAGGTTGGATTTTTGCGGTCGCGCTGGATTTTCGCGGTCAGCGGTGTGGATATCAGAGAGTGCACTATATAAACGGGGTTTAGGGCATTATTTCACACTTTTGGACCTAGGGAGCTCGGTTTGTACGATTTTTCGAGAGGTTTTCAAGAAATTCATCGGGGTAAGTGATTCTAACTCGGATTTGGTTAATGTTCATGAATATATCAATGATTTCATCATTTGATTAGTACTTTGAGGTAGAAATTTGGGGAAAATTGTAGAAACCTCATAAAATGAATTTTTGGGATTTGAACATCGAATTGAAGTCAGATTCGAGTGAAACTAGTATGGTTGGACTCGTGAGTGAATGGGTTTCCTAGTTTTGTGAGTTCGTCGGATTTCGATACGTGGGCCCGGGAGCCGGGTCTTACCTATTTCGGGATTTGTGGTTTAATTTGATAATTTTCATATGGGATTCATTCCTTTAGCGTAATTGATGATAATATACTGATTTTGGATAGATTCAGAGTATTTTGAGGCCGAATCGAGGGGCAAGAGCATCGCGGGCTAAAATTTTATCCGATTTGAGGTAAGTAACGATTGTAAATCTAGACCTGAGGGTATGAAACCCCGGAGTTCGTACTATTTCATTATATTGAGGTGACGCACATGCTAGGTGACGGGCGTGTGGACGTGCACTGTTAGGGATTGTGACTTGATCCATCCCGTAGCGACTGTAGAGTTTCATATTTTGGCTAAAGTTGTATAATAGATATATGTTTTAGAAAGATTTATAATTTGGGTTGAATGCCATGTTTGGGCCTTGTGCCTGTACTGTTTGGACCCTCAAGGGTATTTTATTACTATCCTCACACTGTTTTGAATTGAAAGCATATCCTCAATCATGATTTTACTTGTATACTATTTAATTCGTTTTCATTACTTTATTTTAAAGAATATGAAAGTTGTTTCGGGCTGAGTCCCTTGATTTTTTTTTTTACTGAAATGCCCGAGTGGCTTGTGAGGTTTATGACTGAGTGAGGCCGATGGTCTGATTTGTGAGGATATAATATGTATCGGGCTACACGCCACAACAATATATATGATATGGATCGGGATGCACGCCACAACAATATATATATATATATATATATATATATATATATATATTTGATCGGACTGCACGTCGTAGCAATATAATGCTTGGGCTGTAGGAGCCCCTCCGGAGTCTGTACACCCCCAGTGGGCGCAGTCGACTATTATTTGGATCGGGCTGCACGACGCAACGGTTATGTGTATTCATGTTACCTGTTGAGTGAGAGTGCTGAGTGTGAGCATTGACTTGTGCTAGTGGANACTGTAGGAGCCCCTCCGGAGTCTGTACACACCCCTAGTGAGCACAGTCGAATATATATTTATGAATCGGGCTGCACGTCGTAGCAGTTATTATACGGTACCTACTGAGTGCGAGTGACGAGTGATTAGGAGGCCTGAGTGGCTGTGAGGCTTGCCCCAGGGGCTGCTCATGAGTGATATGTTTTTCCCGAGGGCCTTGGTTATGAAATCACTATTTTCACACTATTTTATGATTGAGCCTCTATTGAAACTGATGAAATGGTTTTTAAATGTTTTCCACCAAAACTGGAGTTTTTATGAGATATTTTGGCTTGAATACATGTTTGGAAATTGTTGTTCCACTGAGACTTTATATTGTAAACTTTATGTGTTTTTTCTACTCATCAGTGCACTCAGCCTTTATTTATGATTGTTACTTACTGAGTTGGCGTACTCACGTTACTCCTGCACCTTATGTGCAGATTCAAGTGTCACGGAACGTCCGAGTGAGTGTTGATTTATCCTCAGCTAGTTCCGGAGTTAGCAAGGTAGATGCATGGCGATCATAGCCTTTTTTTCTCCCTCCTATCTTCATTGTTATTTCTGTTTAGACTTCTCTTGTTGTCTTTCCGGACTGTATTGAACTTAGTACTTCAGACTTGTATCGTAGACTCTCATGACTAGTGACACCCAATGTCAGGCTATATTTTTAACATATTTTTCCTTGTTTTGAGTTTTCTTTTGAAAGAATTACGATTGAATAGTTTGAAAGATAAATTTTTGAAATGGAATATTTTTTAGTTTGGGAAATGAGTCGGCTAGCCTAGTACCACGATAAGCGCCATCACGACTGGGTAGTTTAGGTCGTGACAAGTTGGCATCAGAGCCTAGGTTACATAGGTCTCACAAGTCATGAGTAGGTTTAGTAGAGTCTTGCAGATCGGTACGGTGACGTTTGTACTTATCTTCGAGAGGTTGCGGAACCCTTAGGAAAAATCTCACATTCTTAAATTCTTGTTGTGCGAATCCATTAATCCAGCCTAAAGCGTAACTCTTTGAATTCCTTCCATGTATTCGAATGCGCACGTGAGCGCTCAGTATTAGTTTTGCATTGACAGCTTGTGATTGTCGGGCCCCCTTTTTCCCCGAGCACTCCTTTCGGGGCCGGTTAAAAGGGTTTTTGACATTGGTCGGGACAACTCGTTCCTTTTGGAAAGGGGTTTGCATATTTTGAAGAGTCGCCACCTAACGATTTTTGAGGTGCATTAGGGAACCTATTGGGGTTCATTTACAACTAAGTTTGATAACCAGAGACAGGGTAAGGTCTTGAAATTATCCTAAGGGGAAGGTGTTAAGCACCCCTCAGGATCCACAAGTGTGGTTCCCGGCCAAATAGCTTTTGTGAATTTTTACGATTAGCAAATAAACAATTTAATGTCCAAATAGTAGGGGATTTTGAAATATTCATAGCCTAAGCACATATAGGTTGCCAGTTTGAAAACGTTTAATAGCTAATAGATTTTGAAAAGGATTATAGTCCAACATGTTTATGGGGGTAAGGGGTATCCTAGGTTTATTTATAATATGGATCACATCAATGTAATACCCGGTATGAAACTCCTCAAAGAGGGGCTACACGTGGTATTAGCGCACTGGTCATCATATACATATCTACCCTTTCCCACCCTGTGAAGGTAACTAAAGCGAGTGTTGGTCACGACCTCTATTGCATGTTGTTACCCGTCCCTTCCTATTAGTCCTGGAGGGATTTAAGACTTCTATATTATACAGGAGGTTCTATGCAGACCCTCAGGTTTTAAAGGTAAAATGCTAAGGCGGCATATAGAGAAACAAATAGGACTGCAGATAGGGGGATAACATATAAGCAGGAAAGGCTCAAATACCTCCACAAATAATACACAAAATCAGCATGACTCAAACACATTTAAGGTCTTGGTTTAAATTCTGATCCTAAGGATGGTATCTAAGTGATAGAAACAAAGAGACAGATTTATTGTATAACTCAGAGAGGAAGTCCTAATCAGTTTTGCCTACTGATTTTAAGCATGCTGATAGTTAGGTAGTAATCACAAAGGAAAATTTCAGTTTTTTGTTTAAGGTCGATTACCTAAGGCTTGCTTAGGTGTGGGATCATATATAGTAGTTATCAAGAGCGTTAACAATTTTAAGGTTGTTACACCTAAGAGCATGCAGTTCTAAGTGTTGCAGAATACATAGGAGTTTGTTACCAGTTGTTAGAGCAAGGTGGACTGTTTCATATTTCTTTCATTCATCAGTAATTGGGCCAAATGCAATTAGGCGAGTGTGATCCTAGAACAGGATGTCTAATGCAAAGTGATGCACATTCATAATTACTAAAGCATGGTTTCTAAATGCACACAGAAATTATAGCATTATGCACAGTTTCAGAATAGGCAGAAGTGACAACTTGTTTTAATGTTGTTTACCTTAGAACATGATTTCTAAGTGTGGAGCGTAGCCGTAGCATAATAAGACATGATTGCATCAATAACAACTTATGTTAACATATTTATCTAGAACAAGATTTTTAAATGCGTAGAAGGACATGCAAGGCTCACATGGGGAAAAATCACACGGTGACAGTTTATTTTATGTTATTATTTACCTTAGAGACATGATTTCTAAGTGATAGATGAGATGCTGAAGGAAACAATATATATGAGTCCTAGGGGGACATGGTACCTAATGCATGGCATGCTTTGTGTGTTATGCCTAAGAATGGAGTCTATTGCACACAGAAGAAAGTAAACCTAGGGAAGCATGGTTTCTACCCTTGATCACACTACAACATGCATATTACTCTCCCTTTTCACTATCCAACCCCAGAGTTATTTACAAATAATTATTACAGACCATTGAGCATGAATTACATAGCCGAAATAAGAAAAATAAGAAGTTATCTATAGGGAGCCTGCGATATAGGCCCAGATCTCCATATCCTCAATGCCAGGTGGTGTTTCACAGCCTTTCTCATAATCCGGATGTGTCAAAGTTCCCTAAGGACCTCAAGGGATCACGGACAATGCTCACACCCAGATTTCATAGCCATAGTAGAGTAAGTGCAGTATGGAAGGGTCAGCCTTAGTGTATCAAAGTTCATAGGGAGCTCAAGGATCCCAAAGCAATGCTCACACAAAGGGGGCAGATCCTAGGATCTAGGAGTAAAGTGAGAGTGCTTGACATAGTTTTGAAAGCTTTGAGTGAGGAAATAGTTTTACACAAGAAAAACTGGTTTTAAAAAAAGAGTTTTTGTAAAGGACTTTTTTCAGTAAAACAGTTTGAAAAGAGTAAGGCAATCAGAATGAATACATTCACATTTTAGGATCAAAACAACATAGCAAGGCAAGTTTAACAACCACAAACAAAGTAGTGAGGGATTGGGGACACATAAAGGTGCAGAGTAGTGAACATATAACATGCAGAAATACAAAGAGGTGCAGAATAGAAGCTCTTAAGGGGGTTCATGGAATTGGGGTATAGCATAGTGTAGGATTAGACTAAGCATAACATCATCAAACAACTTAAGGCAGTAGAGTATGCCCTAATCAAAACTAATGTACAAACATAGGAGTATAGTAGAATACATTGAAACGGGTTTTAAGTTCATAAAGCATATCTTAACATACTAGATGAAGTAGAGATTTTAATTACATGTTGAACAATAAAATAGTAGATAGAAGCATATCAGAAACACAATGAATTGAAGCAACAATAAAAACATGTTGATTTGAGAACTGGAATTTGAATTAGAACATACCAGTGAAGAGAAGACGTGAACACAAAGTAGAGGAGAGCACAATAGTTAGCCTGGCTTGCAGCCCGCTAACTAGAATAGTAACAAATAGCACAAAGAAGAGAGAAGAGTGCATAAAGTTTTTAATTGTGGGAGAGAGAGATATTGAACCAGTCTGTTAGTCTCTATTGTTAATGAAAAGTAATGTATATATATAGTTTGAAAACATGTAGCAAATAAGGTAGGAATCAAAGTTAACCAGCAATTATGGGACTGTGCATCAACTAGTATAAAATCAACATAGATACTCCCTTAATTAAAGGAGTTAAGTTCAAACGGTAGTAGGTAGATAACAAATAAGGAAAGATACCATATGTGATTGAATATAACATACAAGGAAACAATTTTAGCATAGTACAAGTAATTAGTCTAGGTTCAGAGAATCTAATTAAGGAAATAATACAAGAATCCGTGTGACAGCATAGTCGACCAAAAATAAGGCAAGGAAATAACTCAAGGGTTGAAAATTAGTAAAGAAATCGTCATAAGAGATCAGTAAGAGGTATCAATTGCAGGAAATTAGGGATTCAAGCAGGAGTAGTACTGATTAAGGGGAGATTACCACAAATCCCTATGGATACACGGAATGAACACACAATAGGCAAGCAAAATCAGAGACCCCAATAAGCATAGTAAAGTAAAAATCACATAGAATTAGGGATTCAAACTAGCACATAGTAAACGATTAAAGGAATTAACAAAACGAACTTGATATAATAAAGAGAAACAAAGAATCAGAAACCCTAATGATTATAGTAGCAAAAAATCACATAGGATTAGAGATTCAGCCAAAGTCAGGAACCCTAATGAGCAAAAATAGGGTAAAATCATAGAAAACTCAGAACGTTCACGAGAAACAAGAGTTCATACAGATTAAACGAACATATCGATCAAAGAGAGGCTCAGAACCCAAGAAACCTAGGGTTTTCAACATAATAAGTCAAATGAAAGGAAAAACTTAAATAAATCGTTAAAACGTAGTAAGAATCATATAATGATACTAAAAATCAGAAGAAAATCGTTTTGAAAAGGGGGTTATGAAACCCTAATTTTGAGATGAAGAAACCTTCAAAAACTCGGGGATTCTTAGGAAAACAGTAAGAATAGACTAGAAAACTCTTAGATCTGTTACAAATCTAGGAAGTTAAGAGCTAAAATAAGGGTTTCAGAGATAGAAAAACCAGAGGTAGAGAGAACCGGGCTTAGAAACCATAGGTTTAGCTGGGAGTGGAAAGATCTTACTCGGATAGGCCAAGAGTGACCTGAGAACGACAAGAATCAGGTCATAGGTGGTAGTTGAACCGCTCCAGGTTCACCTGAGGACCTCAGGACATTGTCAAGCCGGCGTGGTGAGAGACATAGGCTAGGAATGGTGTGCGCTCATGGTTTCCGGCATGTGAGATGGCCGGTAAAGAGACAGAGTTTAGCGGAGGGGAAAGGTTCTAGAGAGAACCAGAGAGAGAGAGAGAGAGATAGAGAGACGGTGAAGCGGGGAAATGAATGAGAGGGGGGGGGGTAGTCTTTAGGAGTTATTAATGGTATGGGCGAATCTAGGTTGTTGATCAACATTAATCAACGGCCAAGATTTAATCAGATGTTGGGTCGGGTAATTTGGAAATTGGGCTTGGGTTATTTGGGCTAGTTAATTGGGTTGGGGGTCCGGGTAGAATTGAATTAAAATTGAATTAAAAGTGGCTATTTGTTAAATACCCGTTTAAAATAGATAAATAATTAATAAAATGGCTAATAATTATATAAAAATGAAATTAAGGCTAAATAGATGGAATTAAGGTGATTAACTAGTATTTAAAAATGCAAGTGACTAATTATTTAGTGAAAATAGCACACAATATATAGTTAGGCTATAATTGTAAAGTTATTGCAATTATAGCCAAATCATGCCAATCTGGCTAAATTGTGAAATAATTAAATCCTAATAGGATAAAAAATGATATATTAAACCAATGAATATTTTGAAACTATTTGTAATGCAATTTATGATTAATTATTAGGTATAAAAGTACTGGATAAATTAGAAGTAAATTGATAAAATTATGGAAAAATATCAATTGTTATAAAACTGATTTTGAAGGTATATATGCAAAATAAAAAATATTTTGAGGAAAAATTGGGTATCAACAGTGATTTCCATCGATGAGGTGCGAGGTGTGATTTTAGCATATTGATGATAGTCTAGTCTGGAGGATGTGGGCCGGATTTTGTCTGTGGTTTGAGCATTGAGATTTGGATCGTGTGAGCACATAAATTTGGGACTTATATGTCCGTCTGTGTCCTCATTAGTGGGATTTTTTGACTGGGTGACTATGTGGTGAGTATGACTTGATGGTGAGATGTGTTCAGGTTGTTTAAATGTGACAAAAAGAGTTGGCCGGTGATGTAGCAAGAACTATTAGGATGTTCGAATTCTTTCTTGACTTGACGTATGGCCCCGGTTGTGGGTGTATTGAAGGACCTCTCATGTATTTAGTTTTGGAGTGAAGTAGACTTTCATGTTTTGTTGTGTGTTCTTGATGATGTCGGTTGAGCTGACAAATGCCCAGTGGCGTTCATGCATTTGATGAACAGTGTATTCCAGCCATATTTGGATTCATTCATTATTGTATTCATTAATGACATCCTGGTGTACTCACTTATCCATGAGGAGCATACCCAGCAATTGAGGAATTGTATTACAAAGATTGAGGGAAGAGAAACTTTATGTAAAGTTAGATCAGTAGCATTCTTGGGGCACGTGGTGTTCTATGAGGGTATTGGGGTGGATCCGAAGAAGATTGAGGCAGTGCAGAGTGGGCCTAGACCGTCCTCAGCCACGAATATTTGGAGCTTTCTTGGTTTGGAAGCTTCTTATACCGCGTATTGTGATGCCTCGAGGATAGGCATTTGTTGTGTTTTAATGCAGGAGGATAAAGTGATTGCGTAATAGCTATGATTTTTGGAAGGGTATAAAGAGATATAAACTTGAAGCTAAGCAGGCGGGGTTATCTCCTGCGGGGTGTCCTGAGGTTATGTGATCCTTATGTTATTTTATAGCAAGTTCCATTTTACCAGTAAATGATATATGTTGCAATTTGAGTTTAGATCGCTTGTGGAAGTTGCTATGACTACTTCAATGGTGAATACGAGATTTGCATATGATTTGAAATATTAGATGATTTGTGTTATATGAGCTTATGAAGGATTTAGTTGAATCTCATTGTGGTATTGTGGAAGTGGTAGCATATGGGAATTGTGAGTTATTGTTTGTCTTGATCTATGGGTTCGAGCCAAGTGGGGGAGTCTGCTAATGATAGTTGATTGCACGATTTTGTGTTGTATTGGTTTTAGTTCGAGGTATACGGGTGAATCAGTTATGACATGCAGAGATGGAGTTTGAGAATGACTCGAGTAATGGAGATTTTTGGATACAGGGTGTATTATACTTTATGGGTGAATGAGTTTTATTGAATAATTGAGTTGTATCTGTAAAGGGTGTAGTGTGTGTGGAGAAGGAATTTTCTTGGTTGCTTAGGGGTGTGGGTTACTCCCTTAGGTCTTGGTGTGTTAATGGGGGCACATATCATTCAGCCCACTTGGTCGGTCTAATTGGGATTTGAGCAGAGTAAATGACTCTCGAGAATGGTTATGATGGATTCAAGATTTATGTGTAATAATTAGGAATCTTCAGGATATGTATTTAGCTAGAAATTGAGATTCACGTTGGAGGGTGTCAAGACTTGTGGCATTCTACATCATTATGGATTCTACATTTCGGTATTAGGAAAGGGGAAGAATAGTTCGAATTCATAGAAAGTCTCTTTAGAGTAAGTCTTTGACTTGTGGTACTTTTGGGGTGCTTAAGAGAATATTCAACGGCTTATGAGCCTTAGGGCGGTTTGTTTTTGTGCTAGGATCTCGCGTGGTGAGTTTTGGTTGAGGATTTTGGTATTATGGCAAGGAGAAGGGTTAATTTTGAAGGTAACTGTGATAACCCAAAAGGGTCATCTTATGTAAATTTAATTATGACTGTGTTATGAGGCCCCGAAAGCCTCCGTCAATCTCACCTCGATGTGCGTGCGCATCCCGGGCACGTAGCCAGTCTTTATGTGGAAACTTGATAAAGAATTGAATTTATGATAATTAATTAAATAAAGTTGACTTTGGTCAACATTTTTGGTAAACGGATCAGTGATCTGACAGTCCCGGAAGATCCGTAGGAAAATATGGGACTTGGGCGTATGCCCGGAATAGAATTCTGAGGACCCAAGTCCGAGAAATAAATTTTTAAAGAAAATTGTTTTCTAAAAATAATAAAGGCTTATGAAAATGAACCTTGATGTGAAACCTGTGCTGTCGGGCCCGTAATATGGGTTCGGAGCCCGGAACAGGTTCAATATGTGTTATTTAAGTTATTTCTGAAATTTGGTAAGAAACGGACTTGATTTGACGTGTTTTGGATCAAAATGGGAAATTTAGAGTTAGTGAAGTTTTGAGAATTTTCATAGAACTTGAAATTTGGCTTGGAATGTGATTTTATGCTATCGAGGTCCGAATGCAATTCCGAGACCGGGAATAGTTCTGTGATGTCATTTGTGACTCGTCTGAAAAATTTGAAGTCATTCTGAGTGGTATAGACCCGTTCGGCGCATTGAAGTGAATTCTAGAATTTCTTAAGTTCCTAAGTTGATTCAATTTGGTTTTGGGGTTGAATTTTGAGTTTCGTTGTTGTTTTTCATGTTCCAGAAGTTTGAGCGAGTCCGTATCATGAATACAGACTTGTTGGTGTCTTTGAACGGGGTCCCGAGGGGCTCGGGTGAGTTTCGGACCCCTCGGAGTTAATTCCAAAACACCAGAATTTTTCTATCTGGTTTTCTTCAGTGCGTTTGCAGGCAATCAGCTGCGATCGCACAAGAGGTTGGACCTAGGGTGGGAAAATGACATGTTCGATCGCACAGGTCTATCTGCGATCGCACAAGGTATGTCTTGACTGGACCTTTTTGTTCTCCGCGATCGCAGCCCTCACCCCCGCGATCGCACAATGCTGCCCCCCTGCCTGCTACTCTCTGCGATCGCCAGCCTTCAGTTGCGATCGCACTGTGCTTCTTGAGGGGCCTGGGAAATTTCCCTATGCAAACGCACTGGCCCAGCTGCGATCGCATAGTAGACGCAGTTGGGCAGTGTATTTTAATACGGGATCCAACCCATTTTTCCTCCATTGTCATCTTCCTCCTCAAGGTTTTGAGAGCAATTCAAGAGGGTGTTCCACCATATTCATGAAGTTGTGAGCCGTCGAGAGTAGATTTCGGAGATTCGGGCGCATCCTTGATCCGAGGGGAGATATCGTCACGAGGTGAGTCTCCTTTCTAACCTTGTAAGAGGGAAATTGTCCCCATAAGTGTTCTATGTGTTGTATGTTTGTATTTGGGGGCTACGTGCGTACCTTGTGACGAGAGTCCGTACGTAGCGACTACTATTGTTATGTCCGGGTAGTGTAGGACCACAGCATGCCATGTATTCTGCCTTAAATTGAAGTATATGCTTAAATTCATGCTTGATATACTACTGTCTGCCTAAGCTTTCATTTACTTAATAATTGGGAAGGATTGTGATGAATTGAACTTTACATTTGTGTGTGCATGATAGCCGCCTCGTAATTTACATTCCGCGAGCGGCATATGGTTTCCTTCACTCTTACAGGAGCGGGCCGTGCGCCACGACGGATTTATAGTGCACTTACGGTACGGGCCGGTCGATCCCCCGCAGTGCACAGGGATTTATTTGAGAATGCACTTATGGTATGGGCCAATCTATCCCCCGCAGTGCATGGATGAAGTTACATTATGATACGGTGTGATCACATTGATAGACGCACTCACGATACGGGTCGGTCGATCCACGGCAGTGCGTAGTTGGACTCTTGGTAAGCATGCACTCATGGTACGGGTCGGTCGATCCCCGACAGTGCATAGATCTTCTTGATATGATTACATTCATGCACTCATGGTACGGGCCGGTCGATACCCGGCAGTGCATAGTTATTCTTCCTCCTAACTCTAGCTGGTTGTTTTACACTTATGTGCGCATGTCTGTTTGGTGCTGAATTCCTGATTTATGACGTGACATGTGGATGGGAAAAGAGACAAGGAAGTTGATACTGCTTTCGATATATATTTGGAAACTCTGTATTCTCTTTACAATTGTGGTGCATTGTTTACATGTCTACTGTTTTCCTTACACCCTGCTTTACATTATTACTGTTGGACCTTAGTGAGTATCGAGTCGACCTCTCGTCACTACTTCTTCGAGATTAGACGGGATACTCACTGGGTACATATTTATATATGTACTCATGCTGCACTTTCTTTTCTTCTGTACTTGACTGTACAGGTCCGGAGGCTGGTATTTTGGATTATCAGGCCGGGGCTAGGTACTGACTGACTGACTATACTTCACGGTGAGTTGCTCCTCTTGGCAACTTCATGGTAGCCCCCTGGAGTTTTTTTTTGTCATATTCTCTGTCTATTTCATTCAGACTGAGACTCTGTATATATTTTAGTCATTGTATATTCAGTAGTTGCTCGTGACACTCGTGACACTAGTTCCTGGCACACACGTAGTGTATATTTTGGGTTGTTTGATGTACATATGTTATGCGACATGCCTATTGGTTGGTTTTCAGCACTTGTAGTTTTATTTCACATCACCCACCATTATTATGTTTATATCTGTTTAAAAATTGGTTAAAAGATGAAATTTGCGTAACTGGGAATGGTAACACTTAGTGTTTCTATATTGGCTGGCCTAACCTCGCTGTTGGGCGCCATCGCGACCTGAATCGAGATTTTAGTCGTGACAGTAACTCAGAAGGGACTCAGAGAAATAGGACAGTTTGGTAATAGGAAGGATCGGCAGAGTAATGGGTAAGAGCAGTTCTTTGGGTGCTCATGATGTAGTAAGGTTCTATGGGTGATTCGTAGCTTGGTTGAGTTAGAGGGACTCAATCCTGACGATTCGGTTAAGTGCGAATGGATTTCGGAGAGTTCTTGATGGTCTCTACCATGGTTTGAGATGTATATTCCCTACTGGTGCGTAGGGGTATGTGGCGTATTGTAATTTTTTTAAGAATAAAATCAAATAGAAGGTTCTTAGTTGATTGAGTATGTAGTGGCTTGCGACTCAGAATGGATTTTGAGGTTTGTCATATCTTTCATATGGTAGCGTAATAGGTGCGATGTGTGGTTGTAGTGTTTGAGATTTGCGGGTGCAAGGTAACTATGCAGTTTTGAAAGGAAGGTCTTGAGCTCTAGGTAGTAGGGACGATCTTAGGTGACCAGATAGATGATATTACTTCTAAATGTGGCTTGATGAGAGTGTAAGTTTCAGAAGAGGCACTGTGTTTTGGTTTATGGATACTTCATTGGTGTGGCGGTACTCTCCTCGTTGGTCGGTTGTGGACATTCAGATTTTTCCTTGTAACACATACGGGATTATATGGGGTATCCCTCGTGGTAGGGTCATGTATTGGAGAAGTATTAGACATTTAGGCGGCGGAGTTGAGATCGAATATGGTGATCTGTGTGTTCTATGGATTTGGAGACTGGGAACTCTAATGAGTAGATAATTTCATAGTTGTGGGATGTGTAGACATAGCCAAGGTTAGTTAGAGGGTAGTGTGTGTTGTGATTCAGTCGTTGGTGGGCTTATTTGTGTTCTGGAATGAGTTATGAGTTACTCTTCCATGCTACGGGGAGTTATGATCCGTTGGTTTTAGGCACACATGGTGAGGTTCTATTGTGGTCTCATAGTGGAATTTGAGTGAGATGAGTAATTGGGTATTGCATGATTGAGGCGTGTTGGTTATGTTCCTTCGGGTTTCGTGTGGCATCATACCGTCTGTTTCCTCGTGGTTATGGTAATTTACTTTGAGTACCGGATATTGAATTTTGTGTGGTGATTGATTTTGATCATCGCGACTTGAGGTATCTCATGAGGAACAGTGTTTGGATACGGTCGCGCACTGCAACGAAGTCATGTTGGGATATGATCCTCGTGTTATATTTCGTGTGTTATGGTTCTACGGTGCGAGATGGGTTGTAGCATCATGTTGTGGCGGATTTTGTTGAGCTTGCGGGATGTTTCTCTCGCTTGGGTTATTTTCTATGTTTGAGTACACTTGGCTTGTTGCATATTGGTGCACGTATTTGCACGGGTTGTGGCTTTAGATTGTATTGATGTGGCATGTCACCAGAGTGGCTGTGATGGATGAAATGAGGTCATTGGACCTAGAATGGGTGCTATCGGATCTGATTGTGGTATATTTGGGAGGATATTGATGCCCATCGGCTTAGAAATTTTGTTATAGTTCCTATCAAAGAAGAGGGAGTTCCACCACTTGTTGATGCGACGAATGGTTATGGGTTCCTGCGTGTTTCTTTCATCATTGGCAGTATATGAAGGTGTTTGATAATAGGTTTATTACCGGAATTGGGTTGTTCTGAGCAGCCATTGTGATCATAAATTATCGCTATGAGTGTTTGAGTATTGGCTCTGGTTGGGTACAACTTGTTCAGACTTACACAGTATGTAGATGCGAGATTCTTATCGTATAGAAAATGTCGGATGTAGAAATTGGATTCTAAGGCTTATAGGCTAGGTTGGATGAAGAAATTTCAGTTATGTTGTGTTATCAGACCTATATGGGATTGGGTGACGTGGGATCACCGCCGGTATATGCATGCTAATATTACACGGCGATTTTGATTGTTTTTGGAACAACTCTGGGCACGCTCGAGGACGAACGTATGTTTAAGTGGGGGATGATGTAACAACCCGACCGGTCGTTTTGAGAATTTGCACTTCGCTCGGTAGTTTGTGGGCATGGGTAGCCTCGAATGATGTATTATGACTTATGTGAGTAATCGATTTTGGTTTTCAAACTATTTGGGATTGATATGGGGAAATTATATTCAACTAGGAGCTTTAAATACGAAAGATTTGACCAAATTTTGACTATTGAGTAATCGATCTCGGACTTGGATATTTATGGGCCAGTTAGCTCCGTTAGGTAATTTTGGACTAAGGAGCGTGCCCGGAATGTAATTTGGAAGTTCATAGTGGAATTAGGCTTGAATTGGCAAAACTGGAAATTCGATGATTTCCGTTCGGCAGTGGAAAATATGGTATCGGAGTCGGAATGGAATTCCGAGAGTTGAAGTAGGTTCGTAGTGTCATTTATGATGCGTGTGAAAAATTTGAGGTCATTTGGATGAGGTTTGATAGGTTTCGGCATCTGTTGTAAAAGTTTGAGGTTTCAAGTCCATTAAGCTTGAATTGGTGCGCGATTCATGTTTTTGTTATTGTTTGAGGTGATTAGAGAGCTCGATTGAGTTGGTATGGTATTTTAGGACTTTATGGCACATTTGGTTGAGGTTCCAGAGGCCTCGAGCGTGTTTCGAGTGAGTTTTGAGCGAGTCCGGGCATTACCGGAACTCAGGCATGGTTCTGGTGCTTAAGTTTCGCGGACAGCGGCAAAATTTCGTTGAGGGCGGAGGAGGGGGCGCGGACCGCGTAAATTTGGTCGTGGAGGCGCTCCAGTGCAGATCTGTAGATTCGCTGGTCCAACTTCGGAAGCCTATATCTTTTGATCTATAAGGAATTTTGAGATGATTCAAAAACACAAGTTGTATCTTCGTGTCTAGTGTCCAGAAAGCTATAGAAATCATCATTTGGACATCTGTAGAGAAAGTTATGGCCAAAATACTAAAGCATGTCACTACATCTACCAGAAGCGCGGACAACGCTACTTTTTCGCGACCGTGAGGGTTGGATTATTGCGGCCGCGCCTGGATTCGAGTGAAACTAGTATGGTTTAACTCGTGAGTGAATGTGTTTCCTAGTTTTGTGAATTTCGTCGGATTTCAAGACGTGGGACTGGGATCCGGGTTTTACCTATTTCGGGATTTGTGGTTTAATTTGATAATTTTCATATTCATTCCTTTAGCGTATATTGATGATAATATACTGATTTTGGATAGATTCGGAGTATTTGGAGGCCGAATCGAGGGGAAAGAGCATCTTGGGCTAGAGTTTTGTCCGATTTGAGGTAAGTAACGATTGTAAATCTAGACCTGAGGGTATGAAACCCCGGAGTACGTACTATTTCACTATATTGAGGTGACGTACATGCTAGGTGACGGGCGTGTGGGCGTGCACCATTAGGGATTGTGACTTGGTCCATCCCGTAGCGACTGTAGAGTTTCATATTCTGACTAAAGTTGTATTATAGCTATATGTTTTAGAAAGATTTATAACTCGGGTAAAATTCCATGTTTGGGCCTTGTGCTTGTACTCTTAGGACCATCAAGGGTATTTTATTACTATCCTCACACTGTTTTGAATTGAAAGCATATCCTCAGTCATGATTTACATGTATACTGTTTAATTCAATTTCATTACTTTATTTTAAAGAATATGAAAGTTATTTCGGGCTGAGTCCCTTGATTTTCTTTTTACGGAATGCCTGAGTGGCTTGTGAGGTTTATGACTGAGTGACGCCACAGCGATATATTGGCTGCACGCCGCAACAGTATTGGGTCGGGCTGCACGCCGCAGCAGTATTGCGCCTGGGCTGTAGGAGCCCCTCCGGAGTCTGTACACACCCCCAGTGAGCGCAGTCGACTATATAGTTATGGATCGGGCTGCATGTCGCAATAGCTATGATACGGTACCTACTGAGTGCGAGTGCCGAGTGCTAAGTGACGAGTGATTAGGAGGCATGAGTGGCTGTGAGGCTTTCCCGAGGGGCTTGTTTATGAAATCACTATTTTCGCTCTATTTTATGATTGAGCCTATATTGAAACTGATGAAATGGTGTATAAATTTTTTCCACCGAAACTGGAGTTTTTATTAGATATTTTGACTTGAATAAAGGTTTGGAAATTGTTGTTCCACTGAGACTTTATATTGTGAACTTTATGTGATTTTTCTGCTCGTCACTAAACTCAACCTTTATTTATGATTGTTACTTACTGAGTTGGTGTACTCACGTTACTCCATGCACCTTGTGTACAGATTCATGTGTCACGGGACGTTCGAGTGAGTGTTGATTTATCCTTAACTAGTTCCAGAGTTAGCAAGGTAGTTGCATGGTGACCGCAACCTTGTTTTCTCCCTCCTATCCTCATTGTTATTTCTATTAGACTTCTTTTGTTGGTTTTCCAGACTGTATTGAATTTAGTACTTCAGACTTGTATCGTAGATAATAACAGGTAAAGTAGAGTTAGGTCAAAGAAATGCGTACTTGAGATGGGTTGGCAGTGGTTTCAACTCCAGTTTGGGTGGTTCTACCACATATAGTTTGGTTGGCGGGCTCTCTCTTTTCTCTAGGTGTAATGGCTCAAACTCGAGAGCCCTCGGCCAGACCCCTTTTCCTTCAAGTGCTAACACCCATTCTGCCAATTCTTCCCCATTTACCTCCTCCAAATTCATCAAACATGCAGCAAGGGGGTCCTCAATAGTTAAGGACTCATCATCTTCCTCCACTATCACATCCACAGCATCAATGAGAGAACAATTGGCGAACTCACTCGGTTTCCTCATGGATTTCTGCACATTGAATGTGATTTCTTCATCGTTTAGCCTCATCTTGAGCTCCCCAGTTTCACAATCATTGAGGGATATGCCTATGGCCAAGAATGTCCTTCCCAATATTATGGGAATCTCCTCAAACCCGACAATACGGTATCACAAAATCAGCAGGGAACACAAACTTCCCCACTTGCACCAAAACATCATCCAGAATGCCCGACGGTCTCTTCACTGTCCTGTCAGCCAGCTGCAGTAACATCGAAGTTGGTCTGGCTCTACCAATCCCTAGTCTCTTGTAAATGGACAGGGGCATGAGATTATTACTGACCCCCAAATCACACAGTGCTTTGGCAAAAGCGAAATTGCCAATGGTGCAGAGAATTGTAAAACTCTCTGGATCAGACAACTTCTTTGCAGTTGGTCGTGTTACCACATCACTGCAAGTCTGAGTAAGAGTCACAGTTGCCAAATCTTGGAAATCGAATTTTCGGGACATCAAATCCTTCATCATCTTCGCATAGCCAAGCATCTCCTTCAGATCATCAATTAATGGAATGTTTACCTGTATCTGTTTCAGCATATCCAAGAACTTTTTGTATTGTTCATCCTTTTGGTATTTGACCAACCTCTGAGGGAATGGTGTTGGCGGTCTCTTTTTCCTAGTGATTTGGGATTTTTCTTTCTCAGCCACCACCTCAACTACCGGCTCTTGGGTTATCTCCCCTTCTTTTTCAGCCTCACTCTACGCATTGGGTTCTCCTTCATCATGTTGCATTGTTACCTTGGTCAAGTTCGTTGAATCATCAAGTTCAATAGGCACTGGTACCAGTGTCTCGGCCTGCCTGCTATCACGAGTTATCTCCTGTTCTAAGTCTAAGTCCTTGCCATTGCAGAGACTCACTGCCATCAGCTGCTTCGGGCCCTGGTCGTTAGGATTTACCTGAGTGTCTATAGGCAAAGTCCCAAGAGGACGATTATTCAAAGACATTGATATCTGGCCCATCTGCACTTCAATATTTTTAATAGCTGATTCGTGTGCATCTACTCTTTCACTGATTTTGGCAGTTGACCCAATCACTTGTTGCATCATCTCTTCAAGCCTAGAAAACCCATTTTCTTGCCTCCCCCCATGTTGTTGCTGAGGGGAGTGATATGCCTGCTGTTGATTTTTATTATTAAATCCTTGTGGCCTTTGGTAGGGCGCCACATTACCATGAGGTCTCATGGCACCCATATTTCTACTGTTATGCTGCTGATGAGGTGGTCTGTATGGCTAAGCTTGTTGACCCCAATTCTGTCCACCTTGTCTCTGGCCTCCATAGTTTGGCACATAATTCATATTCTCCGGGTAGTGAGGATGATCGCACTCTACATTCCACAGATTACCACTTGGTTGACTAATCCAAGATGTGTATAAGCCCCCATTGGTAGTATCCACAATATGAACTTGCTGCTTTTGCCCCGACTCCTCTACCTTCTTCGTAAGTATGCTCATTTGTGTCATCAAAGTTGCCATATTTTCAGCAATAGTGTTGGACGGATCTAATGGCAGTGAGTGAACGATTGGGGTAATAGGTGCACCCCTGATTGTCCACCCTGAATTTTGTGCCATTTTATCAAGTAAAACCTGGCTTTCTCTCCACGTCTTACTCAGGAATGCTCCACCAGCTGAAGCATCAACGTTGGTTTTCACACCATCAGCCATACTCATATAAAATCGTTGCCCCAACATCTGTTCTTGAATGCCATGGTGAGGACAGACTACCAGCATCCCTTTAAACTGTTCCCATGTCTCCTGCAGTGTCTCCATAGGCTTCTGCCTGAAGCTCAAGATCTCATCAATTTGTTGTGATGTCTTGTTCGGTGGATTGAATTTATTAAAGAATTGCTTGACCAACTCCTCCCATGTAGCAATGGAATTGATAGGGAGCGAGTTGAGCCAAGTCTGGGCTACTCCTGTCACTGAGAATGGAAACAACAACAGTCTTATTGCCTCCAGAGTGACGTTTGGTTGCCTCTGAGTCTTGCAGATCGACAGAAAGTTCTTCAAATGCTGTTGGGGATCCTCAATGTATGACCCCGAAAATAGCCCCTTATTCTGCAACAAGTGCAACATATTATTTGTGATTTGGAAGGACTCAGCTTCTATCTAAGGGACCATGATCGCGGTGGCCAAATTCTCCGTTGTAGGTTTTTCCCAGTCATATAAAGGCGCCTCAGGTGCAATGGGCACCCCAGGCGCCGCAATCTGTCCGGCTGGGTCAACCACATCTTCCCCATTATTATTGTTGTTCCTGTCATTCAGATCTGCCATGTCTGTTTCAATGTGTTCAATGAGTGGTTGTTGCTTGCTTTTCCGGTTGGCCCTGTTCAAGGCCTTGAATATTTTTTCGGGGTCTGGTAAGGCGTCAAATACTTCACCAGTTCTCGATGAGTTTCTAGGCATGCACCTCTACAACCGATTCAGCAAACGTTAGAAATTCAATATATGAATGAAATCAAAGAAAATTGATTAGACTTAAGAATTTTGTATTTTCCTCCAACTACAATTGATTACCTTTAAGTTCCCCGACAACGGCGCCAAAATTTGATCACGCTCAACTATGTCTATTAAAAGACTAAGCGGGCGTTGCAAATATAATCTAAGTATTTAGCCCAAAGTTGAATTTCACAGGAACTAACGTATCAAATGTTGTTGTTAGACTACTAGATTCTCAATAATCAACTTCCCCAAAGGTTATGAATATCACTTTTCGGTATTTTTACTACTACAGCCGAAGAAATTAAACAAACTAAAAGATAACTAATTTTTAGATGTAAAAACATGCGATAAAGGTCTAAGGTTATGGTTTCCCCCGTTGATGAAATCCCTTCTTGTATATTTCCTATAGTTTTGGCTTAGTTATCTCTATCAATCATGAATACTCCAGCTATCATAAATCTCTCTCAAGTAATTATGATAATCTACTAGACGCACTTTCTCAAGTTACGCTAGCTAAATTGCATTACAGTTCACTTTAGATTGCACCCAAGGTATCGTTATCTCTAATCCAACCTTTAAACCCTCGGTTATGGATCTCTCCTATACTTTGGGAGTGATGTTGTTCAACAATTACCTAAATATGCACTCTCTCTCGAGTAGATACACACTAAATAGGAACAGCTAATTGAGGGCCCTTCAATCAACTATAACAAGAACATAGTTGAACAAATAGAGATTTAAAACCAAGCAAAACTATATTATAACAACAAGTTCATCCTCAACGTGTTCCACCAAAACCTTAGATTAAAGAAGTTAGCTACTCATGCTCAAACACAATAAAAACTCAAAAGAAATCATAATTCTCAAAATAAAGATCAAAGAAAGAGAATAAGCCGCTTAGTCTAAAAATACCGCGGCGCGACCGCGGTGAAACACCAACGTTCTGAATCTTTTGCCTTGCCCACCGCGCTCCAGCCGCGGTCGCGGTGGGCTCCCTTCCAGCAATCTTCGCCTTTTTCTTGTTCTTTTCTCACGGGTTCTTCTCGATTGGCCTTAAACTCACTTAATTTACTCCAAAACGCTCCAAAGTATCTCCCATTATAGATTATATCCTGCAAAGCATAAAAACACTAATCAGAGCATTTTGTTATCAATATTCGCCTTCAAAACATAATAAAGTATGGTTCATTAAGGGTGAAAATATAGTCTAATTCACCTACTATCATAGATGCTCATGACTAGTGACACCCAATGTCGGGCTGTATTTTCCGCATATTTTTCCTTGTTTTGGGTTTTCTTTTGAAAGAATTATGATTGAATAGTTTGAAAGATAAATTTTTGAAATGAAATATTGTTTAGTTTGGGAAATGAGTCGGTTAGCTTAGTACCACGATAGGCGTCATCACGACTGGGTAGTTTAGGTCGTGACAAAGTTCCTATGTGCTGCTACTGTTTACCATATGTGGAGTGAAAGAAATGCAAGGAGATTCCAAGTTGTAAAGAAAGAAAGTCACCAGATACTAAAAGAGACAATCATACAGTAACACACATGAGGGCAATACTTTAGCAAATGGAAGAGAGTGTTAGAGTCATTGAATAGTTACCCTAGGTAGAGGTAGTTGAGTTACTAGAAAGAGAAACTTATGCCTTCACAATAGGTAGTGAGAGTACGAAGGACTAGTTATAGAGTCAAATGTAACTAGTGGATGTATATAATGATACTTGGTTGAAATAAAAGTTTTAATTTTGACTCAAAAAAACACTATCAAATATCCTGATCGAACAAATATTTTTTACACTATCAATGTATAACACTTAAATTCCATAAAAAGAGACAATTTACCTATCCATCAATTTCTGGCAAGTGATTCTTTTCAGTTAATTCTATCTATTTTTCTCTCTCTTTTTCCCGTTTCAAATTACCGTTAGCGCCAAATTTAGTTCGTTTGTCAGTTATATTCCGTTCGGTTTTGGCATAGCACCAACAGTAGTTAACTTCCTTCTTTATACAAACTAACATAACCCCTTCATTTTAACTCTCTCTATTTTCTGCATTTTTCATTCTTTAATCTAAATCCTCTCCAATTTTCCAGTTCTTATTGCTCAAAACATTCTTTATTTTTTTTAATTTTTTTTTTTTTGTGTGTGTTGATAATGGACGACGAAGAAAAACAAAGACAGTGAGTTGATACGTATTTTCTACATTAACTCTTCTTCTTTTTTTTCTTATCTTCTCTGTATACTGACTCTATTTTCATTTTCTTGGGTTTAAGACTTGATCTTTTCATTCATGATTACATGGTTAAGAAGGGAATGCGTAATACAGCTGGTACATTCGCTGCTGAAGCTAATTTTATACCACCAAACACTGTTGGTTAGTCTTCCTTTTTTTATATTAAAAACTGATTTTCCAATATAGTAATTATTAGACTTTGCTTTAAATGGAAACAGCTATTAATTTCTTTAATGGAGTTTGTTGTTTCTTGGTAAAAAATTTCCTTAATATATTTGGTGATGATTTACGATCATGTTGCTTAGTTTTGCAAATGAAATGTGGTCATTTTCTTTAATTTATGTACACGTTCTTGAAAAGTTTAGTCACCATTGTTTTAGAGAGATGAGCACTGGTAAATTTCTCCTTCAGTAAAGTGATTTAGAAGTTTAAACACCCAAGGTGGAGTTCATAGTAAAAATTTGATAGATCAGTGTGACCTATAGGTCACGGGTTCGAGTCATGGAAGCAGTCACTAATGCTTGCATTAGGATAGGCTGTCAAACATCCCTTGGAGTGCGGCCCTTCCTCGGACCCCATATGAACACAGAATACTTTGTGCACCGGGCTTTCTTTTTTATCCTTAGTATTGTGAACCCCCACTGTTTTCGTTTTCATTAAAATGGAGGGCTCGTATGTTATGTTACACTTAAACTATATGTAGAATCATGATTAATACTCCCTCTGTTCCAGTTTAAGTGAACCTATTTCCTTTTTGGTCAGTTCCAAAAAGAACGACCCCTTTCTAAATTTGGTAATAATTTAGCTTAAACTTACAATTCTACCCTCAATGAGAAGCTTTTATAGCCACACAAATAATTCAGGCCCCTTTTTGACTTGTTTACAAGGGCGGAGGCACAAGCCGACCTGCGGGTTCGGCTGAACCCAGTAGGTTTTGCTCGAACAGTGTATTTGGTGTTTTTAATTAAAAAGAAATATGTATAAATATTAAATCTAGAACACAGTAATTAACACTTGAAGTCGTGGACCCAAAATCCCGAACCCATAAGGCTGAAATCCTGGCTCTGCCTCTGCTTGTTTAGAACCATAAATTTTAAAAGTCTTTATTTTTTCTTAAACTACGTGTCCAGTCAAATAGGTTCACATAAATTGGAACGGATGGAGTAATTAATATTGTGGGGATATTGATTCAGCTATGGATGATGGATTTTTTACTGGGTGGTGGCGTAAAGCCTATGGGATACTCAACAGTGAAGTTGCATGGCCTGAGCACATCCCGCAGCCACAAGAACCAAATTATAGAGAAAGGTTGAGGCAAGGCATTGGTATACATATTCCTCAAATGCCAGAAGAGCAATCTGCATCAGACTCTTTAGTCCAAGGACAAAGTACTACTTCTTCAGACACAGACACAAATTTGCAGATAGAACCAACTCCTGATGCCCCTACAGATAACAGTTCACGTCCCATTGAGACAAATACATCTCATGAAGGTTTGTACTCTTGATAATGTCTGCCCCAGTGGCGAAGCAAGAAATATTTCAAAGGGTGTTCAAACTTGAAAGAATTAAAAAAAAGATTCCCAACAAAGGGTGTTCAATATATATTTTATACATCTAAAATCAATATTTTACTTATATACACAGAGTAATTTTTCGTAATATTTTGGTCCCTTTGTTATAGGTGGCTTCGCCCCTGGTCTGCCCTATGTATGTATGTATGTATGTATGTATGCATGCATGTGTTGTGTTTTTGTGCGCGCGTGTGTGTTGTGTTTGTGTATGCGCGTGTGTGTACATACCATACTATATATCTTCCACTTGTTTAAGAGTTCATTTTGAGGCTTACCAACTCCCGATACCCTTACAGACAGTTCGCGTTCTAAGCCAAAAACATCTGATGCAGGCTACAAACAACAATAACAAACCCAGTTTGATTCCAACATGTGGGGTCTGAGGAGGGTAGTCTGTACCCAGACCTTACCCCTACCTAATGCAGGCTCAATATATATTTTTGGCTGCCCCTACAGATTTGATGGCTAACCATTTGTTAGTTATTAGTCCTTCCTAAATGGATTAATCATTTGTGTTTTAGTGGCAAACTAATAATAATGGATATTCTGCTTCTCTTTCTGCTAGGAACTTCCAACCAATCCAGAAATATTCAGACAGAAGCAACTCCCAATGCCCCTACAGACGACAGTTTGCATCCTATGGCAAGAACATCTGATGCAGGTTTGTTTAATTACAAATTATAACATTTTGGTTTTAGAATCCTGTTTCTTATTTGAAGGAAGCTAGTGAATCATGAACTGTTTTAGTGGTAAAGTAACACTAACTGATATATATATTCTTGTTGTTTTTTTCAGGATCTTCCAGCCAACCAAATGAAAATTGTTGATCTACCAGTTGACATGGCATGGAGAATGTGAAACACTATTAACTGATTCCGTTGAGCATGTAACTTTCTTGTAACTCAGGATTTACCGTTAAATACTTTCTTTAGCTTGTCCCGTGGAAATACTTTTAGTACAAAATAGGGTTGGATATTATTATCTCATGTATATGAAGCTGTGTATGTATGCATGTTTTGTACGTAAGTGTGTGTGTGTGTGTGTGTTTTTACCATAAAGAAGGAGATGGTAAAATGCACTCTGAATCTCTTAGTTAACATAATAGCATTTCCCTGGTTTGTGAATAAGCATCTTAGTCAATCAAATATGCAGATTATATATCTGTCAAAGGGATTAACGATGTGATGAAGGATTAATGTAGTAAACTGATAGGCAGGCAGCGTTAAGATATTCTAATTATGATTAACTCCTTTAAGTTTAATATCTCAAATGGTTAAACAACATGCAAATTTTTCCTATAATTCATTTTTGCCACTTCAAACTCATCTATCTTACATCTTAAAAAAATACATTTTCCTGATTAATCCCACTCGGATAATTGTAAATTGAATGCATAATTTCTCAGGCTCTCTCAAACCAAATGAAGGATTTTGATTTAATAATCTATCAGTTGGCATTGTGCGGAGAGGATGATAATTCGAAAAACATTTTAACTGATCCGTTGAGCATTTCACTTTCTTGCAACTCAGGATCTGCTGTTAGATACTTTCTTAAGCATGTTGTGTGGAAATGTGTTTAGAACAAACATTTAAAATAGGGTTCAAAAGGAGAATTAAACTTATACATATCAATGTAATGCACTTTACTATAATGTTGTTCCACTGGAAAAGTGTTTGATAATAAAGATGGAGATGTAAAATGCACAGTGAATCTCTTAGTTTAAGCATTTCAATGGAGAACCTGCTGAGGATGCAGGGTTTTCTTGATCAGTTTCTTTGAGTTCTACGTACTTTGGGTCTAGTATACTAGCATTTCTTCATTGGTTTGTGAATAAGCTTCTTAGGCTAATTAACGAGAAAATCAGTAGTCAATTACAAGATGTCCAGATTTTCTCGTGTCCGTTTAGACAAGCTGTGCCCTAGGAATAGAACCCACCAATATGCACAGCGGAATTGTGTCTAATTCAATACCATTTGGTTCAAGGAAGTTGGAGACAACTGGAAAAATGGAAAAACATGAAGGACTAGCTATCTGGGCACATGTTGCAAAGTTTACTACTTGTGTAAGTTTCACAAAATATATAATATAATTGGTCCGTAACCCGAATAACGAAGGATAACGTCGTAATTAAGCTGATGGGTAAACACTGTATTAATCTTGGTTGCCTTAACTATGTAGGAAATACTCTCACATACAACCTTTCCAGCAAAAGTACTTACAGGAGGAATCTGCTATTTGACCTCTGTATAAAGCTTCGAACCAATTGTCAGGGAAGAAGCCAGAAATTTCAGAGTATGTCTACAGGCAGTCTATTCTCCCATCTGACTCCTATAAAATTGACCTTTGATGCATACCAAGCTGCACAAGCATACAGTGAAAATATTACCTTATTTCCACTGATTATAAGAAGCAAAACTTGTCCTCGCATAACAATAGACAAGTTAACTTGCGCCAAGGAACATCCCAAGTGCTCTTCTGGATTTGCATGAGTAAGCTTGCAAAAGGAGAAGATTACCAGAAGCAAATGAGTCGATAAGCATGCAATCAACCTTGTCTTCCCTTTCCCTTTCCCTTTCCCTTTCCGTTTCCATTTCCGAATCCCTTTTTACCACCTTTATTGAACTTCTTCCCCTTCTTAGTCTTCAAATAAGATGCTCTCTGGGCCTTCTTCTCTCTTTCCTTCCGAACTTGTTCAACATCTTTAATTTCTGATCTCACATGAGCGTTAGGTATTGACTTATTGTTTCTCCCACCTCTGAACATTCGGCTACCACCTTGTCCTCTAGGACCACCTGTTGAAAAAGCACAGGGTCACAACCATCAACCATGATTTCATTTCATTGAACGTAAGCAGGCAGAACACTATATCAAAACACAAGCCTTCATTTGATTGAAACAAACATATACTTGCAGGATATTTGAAACAAAATGAATTTGCACTTTCATCACCAAGGAAACAACGTGGAGCAGATAATAGCATGTTCCCAAGGAGGAAAGTAACCATAGTAAAAAAAAACATCAACACCCACAAATCCAATCAAGGTTAGACTCATTGATAAGAAGCAGAATATGGAGAAATATACTATGAAAGCAACTGAGAGGGCAATGTACCAAGAAATATGTAGAATTCACCACTAAACATTACTACTGTCTAAATTCTCTTAGAAGAGAGTTTTCCAAAATAATTACCAGCTAAACTAGTGGATGCTGCAGCAAAGCCACCATCATTAGTTCCGTTAACAGATACTCTCTTGTGTGATTGGTCTTTCCACTTCTTGTATATCCCAGTTTTGTGGGTCTTCTTCTTAGAACCACTCTCTGTCTTTATCTGCACATGTTAACAAAAAGATGTAAAAAGCTTTGGAAAGCCTGGAGACCTGATAACTTTCAAAATATCCCAGTAAAAGTCAAGTAAAACTCAATGTTATAATGCAACAAAAAGGTCAAGTCAAATAGGAGCACATCAACGGGAAACAATGATAGCGACCAAATATTGCATCTATGTTTGTTTTATAAAATCACTATGCTTATGTCCTTATCATAATCAATGTCGTCTGCTTCAGAAAGGGATTAAGGCTAGATAGGGGAATGGACGTATTCCATGTTTTAATGGATAGAATCTAAGGACAGTCTAGTTTCCATCAAGGATCTCAAAGAATTTTTGAAAAGTCGCCAAAAGACAAATTTGACAACGGAAGCTATCCACCTTGTTAGGAGATTGGTGGAACAGTTCAGGGATAAGAAGGACTTGCACATGGTGTTTATTGACTTGGAGAAAGCGTATTACAAGGTCCATAAGGAGGTGCTGTGGAGATGTCTGGAGGCAAAGGGCGTGCCGGAAGCCTACATCAGAGCGATCAAGGACATGTACGATGGAGCTAAGACTAGGGTTAGGACGGTGGGAGGCGACTCGGAGCATTTCCCGGTGGTTATGAGGCTTCATCGAGGATCTGCGCTTAGCCCATTCCTATTTGCCTTGGTGATGGATGCACCAACACACCATATAATTCAAGGGGATGTGCCATGGTGTATGTTATTTGCTGATGACATAGTTCTGATTGACGAGACGAGGGTCGGTGTTGACGAGAGGTTGGAGGTCTAGAGACAGACCCTTGAGTCTAAGGGTTTCAAATTAAGCAGGTCTAAGACAGAGTACCTGAAGTGCAAGTTTAGCGCCGAGTCGAGTGGAGTAGGCAGGGACGTGAAGCTTGGATCTCAGGTCATCCCCAAGAGGGACAGCTTCAAGTACCTTGGGTCGGTGATTCAGGGGGACGGAGAGATCGGCGAGGACGTCACTCATCGTATAGGGGCGGGTTAGATGAAATGGAGGCTTGCATCAGGAGTCTTGTGTGAGAAGAAAGTGCCACCGAAATTCAAGGGTAAGTTTTATAGAGTTGTGGTTAGACCAGTCATGTTGTATGGGGAAGAGTGCTGGCCGGTTAAAAACTCCCATATTCAGAGGATGAAGGTAGCGGAGATGAGGATGCTCAGGTGGATGTGCGGGCACACTAGGATAGATAGGATTAGGAATGAAGATATTCGGACGAAGGTGGGCGTGGCCCCGGTGGATGAGAAGATGCGGGAAGCGAGGCTCAGATGGTTCGGGCACGTGCGGAGGAGAAGCCTTGATGCCCCGGTGAGGAGATGTGAGCGGCTGGCGGTGCTTGGCTCGAGTAGAGGTAGAGTGCGGCCTAAGAAGTATTGGGAAGAGGTGATTAGGCAGGACATGGCAAGAATGCGGATTACCGAGGACATGGCCCTTGATAGGAAGGTCTGGAGGTCAAGTATCAGGGTTGTAGGATAGGGGGTACTAGAGCTTTTCTCACTTCATTCCCGGGGTGAGGCGGGGTTGGATAGGGTTTACCATAGATGGCTTACGGATTTTATTGAGCTCCCGGACGGTAGTTTCTGGCTAATATCATTGCATGTCATTTATTTTATTATTTTCATGCTTAGGCTACTATTTCTGCAATTTCTGTTGGAGTTACTAATGAATTGTCTTTTCTTTTCTTGTTTTTATTTCCCTGTGCCGAGGGTCGATTGGAAACAGCCTCTCTGCCCTATCGGGATAGGGGTAAGGTCTGCGTACGCATTACCCTCCCCAGATCCCACTTTGTGGGACTTTACTGAGTAGTAGTAGTTGTTGTTGTTGTTGTGACTGTTTTGAGAAAGCATGATTTAAAATCATTTCCCCACCTTCAACAGAAGTCAGGATGCAACAAAAAAATATCATACACAGTTCAAAGATGAACCCGGCAGGAAACAACCAAAGCAGTCTCTATCTTTCAAGTTAATCTTTCTTTTTACGTGGTGTCCAGGCCAGCTTGCGCGCATCTCGACTATTCCATCATACCTCCTACCTTCCACCAGTACACATACCAGATAAAAAAAAAATATCTATCTTTCAAGTTATTCTATCTTGGAAATAACCAAAACAGTCTCAATCTTTCAAGTTATTCTATTGGTTACGTTCTCTAAATACTACATAAAAAGATCTAGCATTAGAAAAGATACATCAAAATCATTCACAAGGCTTTGGTCTAGTGGTAAGAGCGCAATGTGTGGGTTAGGTGCATGTCACTGGTTCGAACCCTGATGCAGACAAAAGCCTAGCATTTAAGGGGAGAAGGATAGAGGGGCGAGCCCATTATCCACCAAGTTTCTAACCGTGCAACATTGGCTCTCTGGAATTTCTCGGTTATAAAAAAAATACCATCTTAATCTCTGACATGTCCAAGAGAAAGAAAAAGCCAAAGAGAGATGCATAACTAGGCAAAGACCCACCTGACTCCATAGTTCTTGAGCTACTTAGATTATGATGAAAATTTAATGCAGTTACTATATTTCAGTTAGATAAGTGACCTGAATAATATCAGGAGTAAAGGAGGGAAATTTGCATTAAGCTCAAAATAACAAGTGTACATTGTATTTTTATTTTTTATTTTTGTGATTCGCAAATAACAAGTTACAGTGTTTAATTTCATTTCATTAGCAATGGTAGATATTTTCATTACGAGGCACATATCTTTTAACCAACCAAATACAAAGTTATCATGGGAAGGGAGTCGCATCTTCTCAGTGATCACAACATGAAAAGAAGTAGGCTCATTTAACTCTTCTGCCACACTTCATAGAAAATTAGATAATTTATTCATCAAGTTTGCTGGTCCACAAAAAATAACATGCAAGGGCAAAAAAATACCTTCCCACTAGCTGTAACACGATCTCCATTGTTTAGCTTGATGTATTTCTTACTCCTCTGTGTTCAGAACATGCAATCAGCATTCTAGAGAAAATTTACTCACTACATGAAAAAGGCAGCTTTATTCATTAGCTATAAGTACCTTATCCCAATGATATGTAGTCTTTTGTTTATGTAGCCCGTTTTTGTCATCAGCTACCAAATCCAGAACAGCAGCATCCAACCTAATTTATGCAAAATACCACGATAATACAATGTAAATTAATGTCAGTGCTGTGGGTCCCAAGTCCAGATGGAGGAGGCTGCAGTAGGTTGACCACCAATCTAAACCTAGTTAATTTAGGATGAGTCTTCAATTCTTCACAATACAGAATTTGCCGCATTAGCAGTTTGAAGCTAAAAAACCGCAGTATTAGAATTTTTCCCCTTTCATTCGACGTCACATACAGAAGCAAAGATGAAAGGTTCATCCACGAAACAGAGAGAAAGCAGAAGAAACTACTTCAAGATGTGTTACAGTTAATATCCATCTTCCATGCTAACATGCATAATAGGTCAAAGAGTAGTGATGCTTACCTATTTGATTCAAAACCTCGGTTTCCTCTCACGGAAAGTCCAGCCTCAAAATGCTGCCAGCAGTGCGGGACAAGTTAGATTAGTCATTCCACAAATCCAGATAAAAGAACAAACATGAAAAGCGTACAACTCTAGCAGGATGCAAAAATCTGAAGAACAAGAAGAGCGTAGGATTACTGAATCTCCTAGTTCAGAGCTAATTATTTACCTGATTTGTTGGTACTGAACTTATGAAGTTCTCCTCGTCTTTAAAGCTCTTTGCTTTCCTTTTAGAACCAGAAACTATCCAAGTACAAAGAACAAATATCAACAGAAGATCAAATTAAAATGAATATCATACCTGCAAAAGAAACAAATAAGCAAGCAACACTGTTTTTCCTCATCTAGGCCTAACAGTCCTTTGTTCCTTTTATTTTTCTTTTTGATGCAGTCGACCAACAGTGATTTTCTACTTGCTCTCCTGGTGACTTGAACGTCCCAACTCATGGTTGGAGGTAAGGCCCTTTCTACTAGGCTATCCCTCCCTTGACTTTAGACCTCACAATCTTAACTGGGAGTACTGTGTTCTAGCTCCAATTCATATGACATATCTCTTATTCTTTAATCCTCACAGAAGAAAACTAAAAACAGCGTATCTAACAGCTACTGCCAAATCAATGCATGAAAATCTTGTAAATGCTAAGGTTTAGTTTATCCAACTTAAATGTGACAATCATCTATATTATTGGAAATTTTAAGTAACAATGTTGGAACTAGAATTAAGTTCCTAAGTTATATATTATCTCACATCAGGCAAATATCATGCATACTGTCACACCATAATAGGTGTGCCCTGTATTAATTGAAATATCAAGTTATCATTGTATCTATAACTCCTCCCCCTAATTTTCTCAAATAGCATCCAACCATTATGATCCTGGTATAGATTTAAATACCTGTTTTTTACCAAGCTTTTGCCTACCCTACTCATAGACAATATTTGCACTTGTTTGACCTATTTCCATCTTGTCATTAGTTTATTATTTTGTTCTCTGATGGTCGTTCTGGCAGCACCAGGCCACAAAACCTATATGTCCCCTTTCCAATTATCATCCTAGTGGCACTGCACCTCTTCCTAGCGACCATATTGCAGCAGTGCCTTCCATCCATTTCTCTAGCAATTAGGGTTCTTCAAATTCCAACCACCATAACTTTTTGGCGAGGTCCAACGATCTAATTCTCCATCGCAATTCCAGTAATCAAAGCTTATTTGACAATTTCTTCCAACAACTACTCAATTATTTACTTTTCTATGTTTTCAAAATAACAAATTCAAGTTAGTCTCCCCACCTTGCATTTAAGTGGAACATATTAGAATGTTCAGTGTTAATGTCAGATTGCCAAAAGAAAAATATCTGAAGATCTGAACATCTAGACATTGTCCCACACAGAAGAAAATTCATTTGCTCGTATCTGTCACCTATAATTACAAGTAAATCTTGTATGCACCAAATTGTCAAGTCATCAATCTATCTCTCCGTTCTCTTATTTGTCTGACATACTTCCTGATACTTGAAGAAAAAGATCCTAGGTACTATGCAGAAGGAGGGGATAAGTAAAATATAAACCACAGCATACAATGTGCTGCATATCCCTGAAACAATATAAAACAATCCATAAAGCTCATTTTGTCTTTTATGTATTACTCAAAACAGTACAGTTCAAACTGAAAGTGCTCACAGCCATGATCTTGCTTTGTTGTTTCTTACTTGTTGCAAAGGTAGAGAAGAGTAATTTCAAGACTCCAACAGTATTTCAAAAAATAAAAATACACCAACCTTCTTCTTCTTCATAAATAATACACCAACCCCCTTCTATTGTTCTCTATTACACATGTTTTGCTCCCCGACTACTCTTTGGTTCCAAGTGCTTTTTTTCTTCTATTGATAAGGGGTTCCAGGTAACTTTTAGATTACTTGCACAAAGAAACAAAATTAATTCCAGCCCGCATCTTTTAGGTAATCCAGCTGGAGAGAAACAGAAGGTATTTTGAGGACAAGCACGTCCTATCTATGAACTCTGTATCATTTCGCCTTTTTGGTGCAAAATAACAGATGATGTTGAAGTGTGTGACCCTCTCACCTAAAGGCTTAAGCTGTTAGAGATAGCACACTTTTAATTATTTAATTTTATTTTTATTTTCAGTACATTACTCTCTCTATCCCAATTTATGTGATAACCTTTCCTTTTTAGCCTGTCCCAAAAATAACGATACATTTCTACACTTAAAATCAACTCAACTTCATACTTTCCAATAACATACGTATTTCCAAGGACCCTCGGCTCAGGCAAGCAGAAGTTTAATGAGATGATTTAAAGCCACAAAAATGTCTATGGCTTTTTTCAGATCACAAGTTTCAAAGTTTTTCTTTCTTAAACTATATGCCTAGTCAAACACCCTCACATAAATTGGGACGGAGGAAGTGTTCCTTCTTCAGCCTTTCTCTTCCATTTATTTTTTTTCAGACAGATATAGAATGCTAGAGCAAATAGATTAGAATTTCATACAAATTTTTGTTATGAGAATATTTTATGTGGAACGCAACAATTTTTCTATCTTTTTGTTATTTAAACAACACAACAAATCATTAATTTCATATTATTAATATGAGTTGGTAAAAGTTTTAAATTCGTAGTTGGTAATATATTTTCAAAGAAATATATTTATTCATAATACGTAGTAAAAAATAATATTTAATATTTCTATACACAAATATTTGTCACATATTAAAGTTTATATTTCTGTTCTTGTTTTTTATTTTAAACAAACATATTACGAGTTTATTTTAAACAAACATATCTAAGATAAGTTTATTTAGATTTTGATAAAAAAAATTATATGAAAACTAAAAATATTTAACTGTGTAATTACACTTGTACAATCAAACACGATACTTGGAATGACACTGTACTTATATTATGACAAAGAAGCACGCCCTTGTAATTACTATAGCGTGTAATTCACAGCCTAGTAATTACACGGTGGTTTCCAAACACACAGTACATATTCCTGAAAGGCTGAAAGAGGTAAACCTGGAAAGAACCACAAAATGAAGAGTGAACGAGGACAAACCTTGTTTCTCCTTCCGTTCTGAAGGTGTAGGATCAAAGCCATCTTCCTGGAATAAAACAGAGAAAAAAATGAAGTCATTTAATCAACAGTCGCAAATCATAAGACCAAATCATATTCTGAAGAAGGATTCTTATGACAACATCATATCAAGTAGCTAGAAGGGGACCTTGCCACAACAAATAGCTGAAGGGAAAATTCAAACAACTAACAAGTGGGAGCTGCGACATGGCTCTTCTCCCAAATCTAAACATGCTAGTTCAGGTAAAAATCACTGTCTTACGGCACAAGTCTTCTGCTGGGGATACTTCTCATCATATCATCAATTTGTAGCCTAAACATCAGTATTTACAACCACTCATGCTGACTTTCAGCATGCAATTTGCCCTACCATTTGGTCCATGTCTAACACATCCGCATATTCAGTTCTTATCAAAGATCTTATTTGAAAACCAAAAATTTATTCAATAAAAAAGAAAAACCATAGTACCACCATCCAGGATGGTTTTACTCGCCTGAAAGGTCTCTTGTCAAATTTAATGGACGAAAAGACCAGCAAGGACTCCCACATACTCCAGCTCATTTCGAACTTCATACCAAAGAAAAGTAGCATAAAATGAAAGACTACAGATATTAAAGACATTTTTATACACCAACTATTTGACAAGTAGTACCCAAGTGTTCTTCACCAGGTTGAGGTTTAACTGGAAATGACACAACATCTATTGCCTATCTCTACGTTCCAGCACCTTACTCCATAAGGCAGGAATTTCAAGGGAGTATCTAGGTGCTAAAATCAATAATTTCAAAAATAACCAGCATCTGAACATATCACACGACATATCCATATAATATTCTGTCCTTTTCAGGTTTCCTATTTGCATTTTGAAAGCAACTAGAGGGCACACTCCTAGAACATCTAAACAAAAGATGATACATATAAAAGAGCTTCACCTCTGGTGCAGGAACACCGGAGCGCTGTTGACGAACTTTATTGATGACCTCCTCGTGAATAGCTCTTTTCCTCTTCATCACATCGACCAATTGACTCTGCATGGATTGTCCAAATTATTTGTTTAGAATCACCTCCGGGGCATACAGGGTGGGTGGGGAATAACACGTGCAAGTTGACCCAAAATGCCAGCATCTCTTAAGCTTAAAAGACATGATGATAAATATACACCCAACCAGAATATATCACTGTCGGGACTGAATATGCCCCAAAATTGAGCTTTTAACTCATTTCTACATAATGCACCTCAAAGTAACAAGAGCACACAATCTTTTAAGAAGTTCTATTGTAGGGATGAAGAACATAAAAGCGGAAAATCAGTGGCTAGGGGGGGTTGCTGATATGTTCAAATGTCTAAAAGAGACCTAGCTATGAATTGTCCCCAACAGAAATCTTGCTCAGTAACAGCACAGATGACTCACTAATCCCCAGCAATTTCACAAATTCCATTCCGCTATCCATAGACAATAGCAACTTGGAACACTACACTTATCTATCCAAATTAGCATCCTTCCCTTTTAACAATTTGCAAGAGCCTTTTTGTCCAAATCCAATACAAGAATAGATATGATTCAAATAATCTTTTCTTAGTAGTTCTATTATTTTAAGTCTTTCAGATTCTCTTCAATTTTAAAACATAGTATTATTTTTTAGTTAAGGTTGCTTAAAGTAACAGGCATATGATCTAAGGAAACCTATCCGTAGAATTGAACTTTAGGTTCAGTAAAATTGCAAACTCCCATTCCAAAAACAGAAGCAATAAATGTAGGTAACATTGCTTCAACCTCCTACTTCACCCCAAAAAAAAGGTATATTGCATCTGGGAGGTGGAGGTGGTAAAGGACCTGGTGCTGAATCGTAAGTTGTCCCCAGGAAGAGGAGAAGGTGGAGGGGGAAACCATGGGGGATAAAGGAAGAAGGAAAAGAGAGACCTGATGCTGAATAACAAGTTACCCGCAGAATCACCGTTTTCCCTCCTCTTTCGAGTATCTTGAAAGCAAAAGCTAAAAATGTAAAAGTATATAGTTTACTAATGATTAAACAAACAAATATTATATATCATCAGTTACAGCACCCCATAGCCATCACCTTATACGAAGTGAAAGACAATACAAGCTGTAGAAAAATAAAGTGACACAAGTTGAATTTTAAAGAAACCATATAAAATAACAGGAATTTGAAGTTTTCCATGTTCTAATTGTCGAAATAGAAGACATAAAAGATGAAAAATTTACTTGATTTTTTGACTTGGCAGCTTCACCTTCAGCTTCCAGGATTGTTTGCTTAGGTCTACAACAACAAAAAAAAAACATATATATATATAATGTTAAAGAACAGAAATAATATAATTTCCACCATGACGGTAAAAAAACAAAATTATGGAAGGACTCGTAGAGTAACCTGAAGGCCTTCAAGCGTTCAGAAAAAGCCATTGCTGATAATTCAGTACCACCGAGGTCATTTTTGAACAGTGGATGCAACCCTTCACGTGGTAGGTCTTTTACTCTTCTAACAGACTCTTTTGAAGGCTTTGGTTTTGTCTTTGAATACAAGCCAAATGCTTTCATACAGGGCCTTTGCAGAGTTTCTAGTTCAGTTGATGAATCAATGATTTCCCGAACTCTATCAGAGAGGAGATCTAGAACAGTTTGAGGAAAACGTCCATAGACAGTTCCTCCATTGGCAACCGCTTGATCTATTTTGGACCGTACTCCATCCATATCTTGTAAAACCTCTTCCTCAGTTGGCGCAGCCCTGATTGGTTTAGACAGAAAGAGATGAAGATCTAACAAATAAGGCATGTCTTCAGATGTGAGAAGAGAATAAGCAGTGCCAATACGACCAGCCCTTGCAGCTCGCCCAACTCGATGCACAAAAAGTTTAGGTTTTGGAGGAAAATCAAAGTTGATAACATTATCAAGCAGTGGAATATCAATTCCTCTAGCAGCAATATCGGTCACAATGAGCACCATTGTCTTTCTTGCTCTAAATCTAGAAATATGAATTTTGCGAGCATCGTGATCCATATCACCATAACAAACAGAAGGTTCAATACCCTCTTCTCTTAAAAGTATGTTAAGGAACTCAACATGATACTTGGTGGAAACAAAAACTATAGTCTGCTGATCAGAACTTATTTGTTCACGAATCAGATACAGAAGTGCAGCATGCTTTTCCTCATGTCTTACAGTGAAAAACGCAAGCTTCAAGTCTGGACTTATCTTAGTGTCCAAATCAAGACGCACAAGCTGAGGATCTCGCAGCCCAGCCTTGGCAAATTCAGCAAGGGCACTGGGTAAAGTTGCACTGAAAAGCAGAGTCTGGCGATTCTCGCCTAGATGGGAGAGAATACTATGCAATTGCTCAGCAAATCCCATGCTAAATAAACAATCAGCCTCGTCAAAAACCACATACTCCACAGTGCGCAGTGACATATCATCAACCTCAGATAAATGGTGCATTAGCCGACCAGGAGTTGCAATTATAATATCAGGACTTTGTGCCAATTCTTCAAATTGGCTTTCCATACTATCACCACCAACCAATAAACTAACACGAATATCTGCATCAAGGAGAAAAGTGCAACTTTTAACCAGTTGAGGCTACAGGTAAGATCTCCTAGAAACTCCTAGCACTAGGGGGAAAAGGGATAATATAAACAATCAGTCCTAAAAGGTCTTGTAGAGTAGCCTTACTTCAATTGAATCAATATGACCAAAATTGTTAGGTCAGCATATGGTAATTGAGAAAAGGCCATAATTTAACTCCAGAAACCACCCTCTCCCACCCCCCACCACACCCAAAAAAAAAGGGGGGGGAAAAACAAAATCAATGATGATTAATTGCTTACTCTTATCTGCCTTATAACTGGTGACAAATTAAACTACTAATCAGATAACCACCTACATAGAAGAGGTGAAAACAGGTTTGGTCATATAATACTCATGTAATTGTTCCTCAATTCTATCTAATACTCAAATCAAATCGGCAAACCCTAACCACATTTTTTACAAACAGAAGGTTCAATACCCTCTTCTCTTAAATTGTTTTATCACAATTTTTGCCCTGCATCTACCCAAACACGTAGAATATTCTTCTCCCTTTTCCCAATGTCATAAATAGAAAAAGGGAGAAATGTTGAAATTACTAGAATTTCACCTTCCCATATCTGTATTCACAAACTTAACTCTTGAACTAAAATTTCACAAATTCAGAGCCCATTTGGTTTGGAATTTGAAAATGATATTATTTATTTAAAGAAGTAATTACTTCATCAATTCTTGTGACCCTACTTCCTTTTTCGTCTGTTCCAAAAGAGTGACCTCTTTCTAAATTTGAAAATAATATAGCTAAACTTCCCGTATTAACAAATGTTATGGTATGTTTAAAACAACAAATTTCAAAAGCCTTATAACAACACAAATGTTATGGCATGTTTAAGATCCCAAGTCTCAACTGTCCCTTTTTTCTTAAACTCCGTGCCCAGTCAAGTAGGTTCACATAAATTGAAACGGAAGGAGTATTATAACTTAAACGAATTCACACGTGATAATCCAACCTGTAAATTACCATGAACGAAGTTGACTAAATAAAACAGGGATCTAAGCCATATACATTGACAAGGTAAAAGGACCTTTATACTATCAGTACAATTATAACCTGCAATAGAAAACCAGTTACCATTGTTATCATATTACCAATTAATACTCATTAACAGATGTACCTGTAATTATCTAATAAGTGACCTAATTGTGTTAAAAAATTACACTGGCAAAGCTTAAACTCATAAAACAGGTAAATTCTTATTTTGGTCCTTGTGATATATAACTCATCACGTTTAACCTTCAATTAATTCAAATGTGTGTTTTTGGTCCATTTATGTAGGATATATATTATATTTGGACTATTTGTGAAACTAAGTTATCCTAAAATATGACTTAACAGCACAATGTTAATAAAACACATGGGCAATTAAGTGGTGGATGGTTAATAAGTCTGACCAATTTGTGAATATTCCCGAGCAAAGGTGTCAAAAGCGCAGATTTTGATTAAGTGAAGGTTAAAAAGGGACAAAAAGTGCCATTAACTCAATCGACAAACCAAAGACGAGAAGAAAAGCATAAACACCTGTGAATCGACCGAGCTCTTTTGTAAATTTAAGTGTTTGAAGTGCCAAATCTCTAGTAGGAGATAAAATAAGGGCTCTAACACCAGCTTGAGGAACATGTTGTTTCAATTTCTCAAGCATGGGAAGGAGAAACGCCGCTGTTTTACCAGAACCAGTACGGGCCATAGCGACAACGTCGATGCCGGAGAGTATGAGCGGCATTGTTTTACGCTGAATAGGCGTCGGAACTCTGTAACCCTTACGTTTGATTCCTCGGAACACATTGGAGCTTAACCCTAATGACTCAAATCCTGCTGATTTTGCCTTCTTCTTCTCCTTCTCTCTCCGCTTTAGCTCCGCTTTGGAGCTTACTAGAATCGCCATTGGAGTGGTAGAAAGGAGGAAATTTTTGGTGGCTGGCTGGCGAAGGAGAAGAATGAAGAAAAGGGTTTTGGGTTTTGTGATTTACCGATTTTCCCTTTTTCTTTTTTCTCTTTTCTTCTTTTTTTTTCTTTTTCTTAGTAAGTATGGCGATTTCATATTGACCCAATAATTCGTGACCGAATAGTCACTTTTCATTTCCTTTCCTTGAAAAATAGTCATTGTGATGGAGTTTAAATTTCAGATAAAACTTAAGCATCCATAAAATTTGAAATTCCATGGCAGTGATTATAGTTTTACTTGTGAAATTTGAAATTCTATGACAAATGGCTATTTTTCAATTATATGAGTTGAAAAAAGTGGCTAGCCTGGCGTAAGTAATAGTATGTCTGGCCAAGCTTTTTTGAGGCAAAATTGTTTATTGGGTCAAAAGTATTTTTTTTTTCAAAATTCAAATATTGGGCCATGCTTTTGAAAGGAAAAATGTGCTTTGAGGGGAAGCATAAGCAGTTTTGGAGAAAAGATGTTCAGAAGTGATTTTCAAATTAATTAGTCAAACATAAACTACTTCTCGTTAAAAGTAATTTTGAGAAAAGCACTTTTGAGAAAAAAACACTACGGGCTATAAGTGACTAGTAGTCTGTTTAGCCAAAACTTCTCCAATCTTAAAAAGCACTTTTTTTTAACCAAAGACAGGGTTAGCGTAAGAAGAGCTTTTGCAAGAAGGGCGTCGTTCTCAGATGGGCAGATGGAGCTGTTAGAAAGAATTACCGATCGTCGGGAAGAGAAGGGGAATGAATCTTATTTTTTCAAAATTGAAGTATTTGGCCAAGCTTTTAGAAGAAGAAAAAGTGTTTTTGAGTAGAAGAAGAAGTCGTTTTGGAGAAGTAGAAAGAAAGCGCTTCTTCTTTCTAGAAGCACTTTTTTATAAGCATTTTTAAGAAAAATACACTTAGAAGCACTTTTTAAAAGTTTCACCAAACACTTATTACTTCTTAGAAGTGTTTTTCAAATTAATTAACCAAACACATATTGCTTCTCACCAAAAGTACTTTTAAGAAAAAACACTTCTCAAAATAAGCTAATTTTTCTAACCTGGCCATATATTTATTTGCGGGCCAGTTTGGTCATAGTCCAGGTTCGCCCATTTGCAAGTTTGGAACAATTTAGAGCAATATATGTAGCCCAAATTAACTCATAAGAAATAAAAAGCATCGAAAATAAACTTTTGGAGTTTGATTATTTAGATGTAGTCATGATTGATTTATTAATTAAATAATAAAATATACAAATAAATAAAAATAAAATTGAGTATGATTGATTGGGTTATGACCTATTGTTTAGCCCAAACGAACTCTCCCTCGTTGCTCAGCCTCCTTCCATTTGATGCAATCAAATTTTGGGTGGAGTATGATTCAACCCATTTATAAAAAATGAACACTAAATAAAGTATTCATGTCAAATTACCTTAATAATTTCTCATTTTTACTAAAATCATGCAAGTAACGTATTCATGTCAAACCATCCAAAAGAATGTTTGCTTATAAGCACTTGTCTTACAAGTGCTCATGCAACCATTATGAGGAAACTCCTAACAACCGAGGCATTAATAGGGTATTGGACTTAGTATTAGGCATTTGGGTTAATGCTTAATAAGGAGAGTTAAATATAAGGTAAAACAAAAATCGAATTTCAAGATTTCAAATCTATAATCTAATCCGAAATTTAAAATTTTCAAAAAAGAAATTCGAAAATCAAATCATATTCGAAATAGTCGACCTCATTTGCTTAGTAACTTGGTTAATGTACTTAAGTGATGATGAATTATGAATGTTGTAAGTGGAAGAAGACAACGACAAATATCGCATTGATGGAATACACTTGACAGCAGTATTTTTGAGAGCGAGAAGCGCAAAAATGCGACAGGGGCTCGTCTTTTTTCAAAAGCAAAGCGCACACTTCATTGAAGTGAAACGCAATTCTTAAAAAACATAATGTAAACATTGCAAAGACACAATATAAATAATCAAAAAGTTCAATTTAAAAACTTAAAAAGGTACCACAAAACCTCCATAAACCATAGGACAAGCAAACTCAAAACCACTAAATTACCAGAATCAACATCTTATTCTTCTACTCTTCTTGTTCTTCTTCAAGATTGTCAAAATCTTGCATTCCTCTATTATCTTCATATTGCTCGTCATCCTTTTCTTCCCCCCTCCTCTTACTCTTCCTCTTCCTCTTCATCATGATCAATTTCATCTCCATAAATTAGGGATAGTAATCGACTTGTAGTAGCCACACTTTTTCCCTTCCTAATCGAGGTTGAACTTGAAGTATTCCCCCTTAAACCATAAAGGTTCTCCCCAACTCCACTAGCATCCGCAACATCACCCCAAATGAAATTAGAGTCACCTTCAAATACTTCTTCATCTTCACAATTTTTGGGAACTCCAGTTAGCTACTCATCAGCCTCATCAATGTTGTCCAAAAGAATTGGATCAATTATATTGTGTGGTTGTAGCGACGCCTCAATGCTCAATTGTATTTTATGAACACTACATTATGGAGGCGCTTCAAGGTTAGTCGATTTCTCTTCTTTGTATGAATCTACAAACAAGATGTGTCAACTAATTAGTAGGAGTTAGGACAATTGAGATATAATTTACTTTATCTCAAAACACAAAAACACTCTTTCTAGTTCTCACGTGTTCAAAAACGCTCTAGTTCCTTTCACATCCGGATGAACTTCAAGTTAAACTCAGAACTTTGATGGCAAAACTCTGTAAATTCGGAGTCTTTGCATCATATGGTCCCACTACTCAACTATAGAAGTGAAAAAAATATTCAAGAGTTAATAAGTATAAAAATACATTAAAAGCTAGAGCTATAAAATATAGAAGCACTCGATCACCTAGCAACTTCGTCTTTCTTTGTTTAAAAGCCAGTCGCAGCTTAAAAAGTATTTTACCTACTAAATAACACACTTATGGAATCTCTTCCACACTTTTTTAGCCAGTGAATTATTTTCATACAGATCATAAAAGAGTAACGAGTTCAAAATAAGTCCAGCTGCATGCAAAGGTCGATGAAGCTGCTTCGTCCATCTTGAATCAACGATCTGAAAGACCGTTGCGTATTTTTGCTCATCATTATATGATGCTTGAATAGCCTCCTTGGCCCTTTCCATAGCTTCATAGAGGTACCCTATTGATGTTTTTTGCTCCTCATCCACCAAATAGAGTACTTTAATCAAAGGGCCGCCAATTTAAGAGCAGGAGGGACAATATTCCAAAAAGAATAGGAAAGAATATTGCGTGCAACATCTTTCCCCCAGCTTCCTTTGCAAATTTACTCTTGTTCAATTCCTCTAAAATGAACAACTTTCTCAAATTGGCTTTTTTCAAGTGGATACTATGCAAAGTCAAGAAAGTACTGGCGAACCTTGCATTTCCCGGTTTCACCAAATTTTTTTGTCTAGTGAATCTTCTCATCATACTCAATAACAAGGGTCGCTGAGAAATATAAGTATGCACCCCAATGCCTTCGCCAAAAACTGTAGAGAAAGGCTTTTCCTTGAAAATGTCCCCGAATATTAAGTTGATACAATGAGCCGCACTTGGAGTCCAATAGACATTCGGGTACGCTCCTTGCACCATACCACCCGCTTTAACATTTTCACTCGCAACTCCCCCAAACTTAAGCTTTTGCTTGTCCTGAAGCAAATAAAGTAATTCTCATCTCCCCAAGTTAAGAGTTATTCCAAGTAATTAAAAATGCATCACCCACACGCTCATGAATTATTAACAAGGCAATGGATTGAACTTTTAAGCACAAATAGTTCTAATGTGACACTTCAGCATCAAGAGTTGACTTAATTCATCAACGAATCTCGCTCTTTCATGTAGGTCATTCTGGATCCCACAATCCTCCTCTTGTACTCTCCGTTTGTACCTCACTTAAAAATGTAGCACTAAATTCAAAGATATGTGAAATGTTCGCTCATCTCTCTTAAAAGAATGTCGCAAGTACGACTTTAAGTACCATAGGCTTGCCCCTCATGCAAATCACCACTAATGTAAGCTCACTCATCTTGAAATCACGTAGGGCATTTTCGGAATGCAATGAAGGCTTTTGGACTAAGGTTGGATATACTATGATAGAACTGGTTCATCTTTCCTTAAGAACTCCATTTTCTCTTATCGGCTCATGCTTTGCCACTTTTTGAGGCATTTTCTTTCCCATGGGGGGTGATCGGATCCAAGCCTACACTAATATTGAGTAGCGAGGGTGGTCGATGCAGTTTTAACCCAACTAGGTCGGGATCGAATCCACATAGAATTAATTTGTTTGGGAATTAGGTTTATATCTAATCTAGATCCGGGTTTTGCTTCTAATTACACTTCCACACATTTGGGTTTGATTTCTACTTCTAACTTTACTCTATTGTATGCAATAATTGAAACTAAGTACAATATTTTGGTTGTTGCTTTTCAAGTGTTTAAAGAGACTAGGGTAGTGACTTTTACCTAAGTGGATATATAATGGGTAGCAAGAATCTAGGGCAAGCTTGATTAGTTGGGGTCGTAATATAGCTATCACACCCGGGTATTCACTCAATACCTCTCGGTAGTTTGAGTGATTTTGCCCAATTTGGCTTTCTCAAGTCCAAATGGGTATTCACGCAATTCAAGTGATATTAGATCAAGTCGGGTATTACTATCTCTAGGTTTAACCCTTTAATTGGGGCTATCAATTTCTTGAGTTCACCCCAATTCCTTGTTAGCCTAGTTTTCCTAGACTTAGTCCATTTTTCTCAAGTAGAGACTAAGTCATAAAGGCATGAATCAATGTTTGCAACCATTAATTCTATAATTCTAGCAAGAACTAGGCTAAATATCACTGACCCATTCACATGCAAGCCCTAAAATCAAATACTCATTAAATACCCACACTAGGGTTGGGTCACAACCCTAGCTATGGGTTTAGGTGCTCATCGAAATCACAGAAATTATAGATGAAATGAAGATAAAATTCATACTACTAGATTATGAGATGAAAATCTAATGTTAAAAGATGAATCTAGTACAAAATTGCCCAAAATAGAATATTCAGCCGTCTCAAGTGCTCCTACAATACATAACATAACCTAAAAATGATAAAAAGTTCTATTTATACTAAGCTGAAAATATCTGACAAAAATGCCCTTGCGGAGGTTGTGCGGCCGCATAATTCTGAGTGCGGCCACACTCTTGCTTTCGCGGTCGCACAATTCTATTCGCGATCCGCATTCCTCTATTTTAGATCTGGGTTGAGCTGAGCTTTCATGGACCGCATAATTCCAAGTGCGATCGCTCTCCAGATTATGCAGCCACATAAAAGTGATATGGTCCGCACTTGCTTGAGCTTGGCTTGAAATCAACTCTCTGATTCTTCATTTTGCGGACCGCATAATTTGGATCACGGACGCATAAGGGACTTCCGCGGCCGCACAATTCTGGCGCGGACCGCGCTTCTCTATTTTGCTCAAGTTGTAATCTCTCGGAAACCTCAATCATCGTGGTCCGCGTAATTTCAATCGCGGCCGCACATTTCTGGTGCGGTCCGCGTTCATCATTTAGCTTAAAAACACCCTCTTTGAATCTCCCTCTTGTGGACCGCGTAATTATTCTTGCGGCCGCGTCATGGCTTTTGCGGCCGCACAATATTTGTGCGATCCGCACTTCAGATCTCTTTACCAGTCTTGGTTTTGTCCAACTTTTGACTCCTTTGTGAGTTGATTATGACTCCTTTGGCTCATTTTGAACAATTCTTGAAATAAAGCATATTTCATTAGTTTCCGGAAATACCTTCACGCATTTTTGGCCTAAAACACAAGTAAAAGAGATCAAATAATATGTTAAAATCCCTTCTTATCAACTCCCCCAAATTTATACTTTTGCTTGTCCTCAAGCAAATAAGGTAATTCCCACCTCCACTAGAAAAAAAGGATATTTCAGTTGGCCTAGGGTGAATCAATCATGCATCGATTGGGACTAACAATCACCCTCAACACAAATGAATTATCAACAATACCATGTTATGAACCTTTGAGTATCATAGTTCTAATGTGACACTAGAGCATCAAGAGTTGACTCAATTCACCAAGGAAGCTCGCTCTCTCACGTAGGTCATTGTGGAACCCAAACTCCTCCTCCTTCTCTACTCTGCATGAGAAAATCTCACTTTAGAATGTAACACTCAAAACAAAGATTGTGAAGAAGTGTGCTTATCTCTCTCAAAAGAATGCCACAATTCCGGCTCTAAGTACCATAAGCTTTCCCCTTATGTAAATCACCACTAATGTAAACTCACTCAATTTGAAATCATATAGAGCATTTGCGGGAATGTAATGAAGGCTTTTGGATCAAGGTTGGATTTATCGGCATATGATGGTTTCATCTTCCCTTAAGCACTCCATTTTCACATTTCGGCTCATATTTTCTTGACTCTTTGAGTCATTTTCTTCTTCCTTAGGGGAACTAGAGAGACACACTATCACTATTTCTTGCTCATGGCAATCATTTTTCTCCTTTTCTAATCACTCCATGCCTTTCATCATTGCTTTCTTTGAATCTCTTCAACTTTCACTTTCTTTTTGACATATTTCTTTTTGGCCTTTCTTCATTTTCTTTGCCTTTCCTTTTCTTCATTTCTTTTTCTTCTTTGTACCTTTTTTTTCACTTTAAAATTCCTCGTCTCTTCTACAAACTTATGCTTTTGCCAATTGTTTATCACGAATGCTAAGTAAAGATCGGGTGCCAAGAGAGGGTCATTATAAAAAGGATAAAGGCTTGCAATGTGTCTACTGAATGAAAAAGGCTCAAGCTCAAAGGGGTTGACTAGGGAATCAATACTTGATGAAAATGGGATGAGATTGAAAGCAATAAAAAGTGCACAGTGCTTTAGGCTTGTTTGAGAGTCCAGAGTGTGTAAAGTGTGAATAGTTCTCAAAAGTCCTATTTATACTCTGACCCCAGTGGCCCACCGACTTACCTGAGTGCGGCCGCAAAATTTTGGTGTGGTCCGCACTCTTTACCTTTTGTAGCTCAGTAGCTGCTTCAATAACGTGGTCCGCGAAAAAATGGTTGCGGCCGCACAATTTGTGTGGACCGCGAAATATTGACGGTGACCGCGAATTCTTAAGATAATTTGTCAGGCCAAACTTCAGAGAGTTGGCATTTTCCATCTTCCAGTTGTACGACCGCAAAGTGCTTGTGCGGTCTGCATAATTCTGGCGGGGGTCCGCACAATTTCATCACTTAGCCAAATTTTTGCATTGCACATCCAATTCCTACATACACTTCACAACCAGTTAGTCCAAAACGATGCCTAATCTAAGAAGAAAATAAAAAGAAAGAAGAACACATGGGTTGCCTCCCAAGAAGCGCCTGATTTAACGTCGCGGAAAGACGCATGTTACCATTATTCATTTGAAATGGATCAATGCCACAATGTGGCTATCATAAATCTTGCCAAGGTAGTGCTTCACTCGGTGCCTATTGACTCTAAAGATCTCACCATTCTTGTTTTTCAAATCTTGAGCACCAAAAGGAGTCACATGTACTACTTCAAAAGGACCACTCCACTTTGACTCAAGCTTTCCCGGAAACATCTGTAACCAAGACTTGAATAGAAGAACAAGGTCACCTTCTTTGAATTCTTTGTTCCGGATATACTTATCATGTAGGTACTTCATTTTTTCCTTATTCAAGGACGAACTGGAGCAAGCATGGAATCGGAACTCATCAAGTTCATTCAATTGCTCCACCTGAAGCTCGGCAGCGACATCTCACTCAAGGTTCAATTTCTTCAACGCCCACATGGCCTTGTGCTCTAATTCCAGTGGGAGGGGATATGCAACCGATACAGAGACATACCAATTGGAGTCTTGTAAGTTGTTCTATAGGCCCGTAAAGCACCGTCAAGTTTCCTTGACCAATCAGTTCGGTTTGCATTGATAGTCTTGGATAGAATGCTCTTGATCTCCCTATTGGAGACTTCAACTTGTCCACTTGCCTGGGGGTGATAAGGGGTTTACACCTTGTGGTGACACCATACTTGGAGAGTAAAATGTCAAAGGCTTTGTTGCAAAAATGAGAACCCCTATAACTAATGATGGCCCTTGGGGCGTTGAACCTTGTGAATATGTTTTTCTTCAAGAAAGCCACCACACTTCGTGATTCATTGTTGGACAAAGTCATAGCTTCAGCCCATTTGGAAACGTAATCCACAACAACAAGAATATAGGTGTTCCCACATGAACTCACAAATGGTCCCATAAAGTCGATGCCCCACACATAGAAAATATCAATCTCAAGGATGGTGGTGAGAGGCATGTCATTATTCTTGGAAATCCCATCGGCTCTTTGGCAATCACCACAACGCTTAACGAGCTTGCTAGCATCTTTGTACAAGGTAGGCCAATAGAATCCACAACTTAGGACCTTTGTAGCAGTTCTCGCCCCACTATGGTGACCACCATAGGGCGAGGAATGGCAAACTTCAAGAATACCCAATTGATCTTCTTATGGAACACATCTCCAGATAACACTACCAGTGCAAAATTTTGAAAAGATATTGCTCGTCCCAATAATAATCCAAGCAATCTCATTTGAGCTTCTTCCTTGGGTTTGAAGAGAACTTATTCGGGATAATGTCGATCACTAGAAAGTTGGCCACATCGGCAATCCAAGGCATCCCGGTCAATGATATGAAGAGGAGTTATTCATCAGGAAACGAATCATTAATCTCAAGGACATCATGGGGCCTCCTCTCCTATTCCAATCGGGACAAGTGGTCCGCCACTTGATTCTCACTCCCTTTGCGGTCTATGATTCAAGATCAAACTCTTGTAGAAGAAGTACCCACCACATCAACCTAGCCTTAGAGTCCTTTTTACTCATCAAATAACGAAGTGGCGCGTGATCGGTGTGCACAATCACTTTGGTACCCATGAGGTACGGGCAGAACTTTTCCATAGAAAAGCCAATGGCTAAGAGTTCTTTCTCGGTCACTGTATAGTTGACTTGGGCATCGTTCATGGTCTTACTTGCATAGTATACGGATGGAATATCTTGTTGATTATTTGCCCAGTATCGCTCCTACCGCCACGTCGCTAACATCGCACATGAGCTCAAATATTAAGCTCCAATTGGGCGCGGTAATGATGGGAGTGGTAGTAACCTATATTTTAGTAGCTCAAATGCCTTCATACAATCATCATTGAGCACAAATTTGGCATCTCTTTTCCAACAACTTGCACAAGGGGTTCACCACTTTTGAGAAATCCTTGATGAACCTACGGTAAAACTCCGCATGACCTAGAAAGCTCCTCACTCCTTTGATGGAAGTAGGAGGAGGGAGTTTTGATATCACTTCAGTTTTTGCTTTATCCACTTCAATACCATTCTTGGAGATCTTATGGCCGAGGACAATGCCATCCTCGACCATAAAGTGGCACTTCTCCCAATTAAGCACTGAGTTCTTCACATTGTGCCAAAACCTTATCAAGATTATCCAAACATTCTTCAAAGGAATCCCCTACAACAGAGATATCATCCATGAAAACCTCGAGGAAGTCCTCCACCATATCCGTGAATATTGCTATCATACACCGCTGAAAAGTAGCCGGTGCATTACATAAACCAAACGGCATCCTTGAGAATGCAAATGTGCCATAAAACAAGTGAGTGTGGTTTTCTCTTGGTCTTCAGGTTCAGTAAGAATCTGGTTATATCCGGAATACCTATCCAAGAAGCAATAATAAGCACGTCCGGCAAGCCTATCCAATATTTGATCAAGAAATGGCAATGGAAAATGATCTTTCTGAGTCACTTTGTTGAGCTTTGTATAATCCATGCATACCCTACAACCGGTGACAGTTCTTGTGTGGACCAATTCATTTTTATCATTTGCGATCACAGTCATGCCTCCCTTCTTTGGGACACCTTGTACCGGCGAAGTCCATGAACTATCCGAAATGGGGTAGACAACTCTTGCAGCTAGCCACTTGATGATCTCTTTCTTGACTACCTCTTGCATGGCCTCATTCAACCTTCTTTGATGTTCCACAAAGGGCTTGACATCCTCCTCCAATATGATTTTGTGCATGCAAAAGTCGGGGATTATACCCCGAATATCCGCCAATGTCCAACCTATTGCTTTTTTCCTCCTTTGGATCACCGCAAGGGTGAAATCTACCTGCACGTTAGTTAAGCACGAAGAAAGAATAACACGTAATGTGGAACAAGGGCCTATGAACTCATAACTGTGGTGTGAAGGCAAGGGATTCGACTCCAATGTGGGAGGCTCCTCGATTGAGGGCTTTGTTGGTGGAGTCTTCCGGTTCTCAAGGTCCAAGGAAAGTTTTTGGGGCCCGTATGCATATGATCTCATTCCTTGCAAAGAATTTGCACATTATACCAAGCCTTCCTTCTCATCCTCATCATGATTCAATAACACAGCTTCCAATGGGTCTTCAACATTAATCACAACACTTGTGTCATCAACAATTACTTCGGTCACAAGATCCACGAACGAACACACTTCGTTGCTATTAGGCTGCCTCATTGACTTGCAAACATGGAACACAACTTTTTCATTGCCTACCTAGAAGGTGAGCTCCCCAACTTCCACATCAACTAAGTCCTTCACTCTAGCTAGGAAATGTCTCCCTAATATGATTGGCACCTCATAGTCAACCTCACAGTCGAGTATCACAAAGTTTGCGGGAAGTATGAACTTGTCGACCCGAACTAGCACATCACCAATTATCCCCAATGGCCTCTTCATTGTCCGGTCTACCATTTTCAACCTCATGGATGTGGGTCTTGGTTGCCCAATCCCCAATGTCTTGAACACAGAATATGGCATCTTAATGCTCGCTCCCAAGTCACATAAGGCTTTGGCGAAATCGACACTACCAATAGTGCATGAGATTGTAAAGGCGTCGGGGTCTTCTAACTTTGGAGCCATGGAATACACAATGGAACTCACTTGATTTGTCATTTTGATTGTTTCACAGTTCATTGATCTCTTCTTTGTTACCAAGTCTTTCATGAACTTGGCATATCCTGGCATTTGTTCTAGGGCTTTAACCAATGGCACATTTATGGACAAACTTTTTCATCATATTAATGAATTTCTTGAATTGGTTGTCATTGTTTTGCTTTGTGAGCCTTTGAGGATATGGCGGATGAGGACTTGGCAAAGGAGCCTTGGCTTTGGGCATTACCGGATCCGGTATGTCTATCACATGTTCCCTAGACGGGTTCACATCATCTTGTGTCTCCTCCACATTTTCATCAATGTCTATCCTCACTTCATCATTCGCTTGCACATCATTACTTGGATTATCATTATCTTGCACCAACACATCATCACCATTCACATTCTTTCTTGAGTTTGAGGTACTAGCAACTCCACCTCTCCCACTTCTTGTAGTCACCGCCATAGCATGCCTTGTGTTGTTTCCGCTCTTCGGGTTCACCACCGTATCACTTGGTAGTGCCACCTTAGGGCGCGTATTCAAGGCTTGAGAAACTTTACCCATTTGGACTTCCAAGTTGCGGATAGAAGTGTTGTGGGAGGCTATTTGGGCATTAGAGTCGACGTTTATTTCCATCATTTGTTTGAACATGTTTTCTATCCGTCCCATCTCATTGTTGGAAGTACTTGGCCCTTGTGATGGATATGGAGGCGGGTTGTTGGGTTGTTGATACATCCGGGGCCTTTGAAAGACGATTTCCTTGATTATTGTTGTTCTAACCCCCTTGATTTCCACTGCCTCCCCAATTACTATTATTGTTTCCACCCCAATTGCCTTGATTATTTCCTCCCCAATTGCCTTTATTTCCTTGATTACCCCAATTTTGATTGTTGTTCCCCCAATTGCTCTGATTGTTGTTGTTGCCACTATTCCATTTCCCTTGTTGACTTTGGTTGCCCCAGTATTGATTGTTTCCATGTGATCTCCACTGTTGTTGATTTGGAGCATTGCTCCGTTGACTTTGGTAATTATTGTCATATAGAACCTCTTCACTTTGATCATCATATGAGTCATCTTGATTGTACCCACTACCACTCTGCTCAAATTGATCCGTATTGTTTTGAACTTATTGGCCTCGTTGTCTTCTCTTATTGACCATCATGTTTACTCCTTCCATGGCATATTCCTGGGTTGGCCCATGAACCTGTTGAAGTTGAGACTTGGCCAACTGATTCATGGTGTTTGTCAACTCCGCTATGGCTTGTCCATGATCATGAAGTTCCTTGTGAAGGTGGATAACATTAGGGTCACCCTGAGGAACGTTGGCTCTACTTTGCCAAGCTGGAGAGGTATCCAACATATCATCTAATATTTCACATGCTTCAGAGTACGGCGTGTTCATGAATTTACCCCCTGCTAGTTGATTCACCACACACTGGTTAGTTGTGTTGACCCCCCTATAATAGGCTTACTGGATCATTTCCTCGGTCATACCGTTGTTGGGGCATTCTTTTACCATTGTGCAGTACCGTTCCCAAATCTCATATAACGGTTCATTTGGTTCTTGTTTAAAAGTTAGGATATCATCTCTCAATATTTCCATATGTCCCGGAGAAAAGAACTTTGCTATGAACTTCTTGGTCAACTCATCCCAAGTGTGGATGGAATGGTTGGGTAGCCTCTCAAGACAATCTAAAGCATTCCCTCTTAGAGAAAATGGGAAAAGCCTTAACCTCATTGTGTCCTCAGATACATTCGTCTGCTTTCTCCCCCAGCACGTGTAAACAAAACCTTTGAGATGCTTATAGGCGTTTTGATATGGAGCTCCGGTGAAGAAACCCCTATGTTCCAACAGTGTAAGCATGACATTGGTTATCTAAAAGTTGCCCGCCCTAATCCGAGGCAGGACTATTGCACTTGCGTAGCCTTTATTGGGCAACACCCGGTGTGCTGCCCTTGGAGTAGGTGGGGGAGGGTTTGGAATGTTGTCATGAGGCGGGCGGCCTCTTCTTTGTACTTGAGGTTCAAGATGAACCTCATCTACTTGTTCGTCATCTACCTCCTCCCCCTGAGGAATATGTCTGAGGGCCTCGTTAAGAGCCATTTGGTACCTAAAAGAAATTGACACACAAAATTATAAAAACTGAAGGAAAGAAAAACAAAACACACAAATACTCAGATATATAGCTAAGACCATCTAACTCCCCGGCAATGGCGCCAAAAATTGATCGGGTCCAATCCTACACTACTATTGAGTAGCGAGGGTGGTCGATGCAATTTTAACCCACCTAGGACGGGATCGAATCCGCAGGGAGTTAATTTATTTGGAACTAGGTTTATATCTAAGCTAGATGCGGGGTTTGCTTCTAATTACACTTCCACACATTTGGGTTTGATTTCTACTTCTAACTTTACTCTATTGTATACAATAATTGAAACTAAGTACAATATTTTTGTTGTTGCCTTTTCAAGTGTTTAAAGAGACTAGGATAGTGACTTCTACCTAGGTCGATATATAACAGGTAGCAAGAATCTAGGGCAAGATTGATTTGTTTGGGTCATAATATAGCTATCACACCCGGGTATTCACTCTATACCTCTCAGTAGTTTGAGTGATTTAGCCCAATTTGGATTTCTCAAGTACAAATAGGTATTCATGCAATTCAAGTGATATTAGCTGAAGTCAGGTATTACTATCTGTAGGTTTAACCCTTTAATTGGGGCTATCAATTTCTTGAGTTCACCCAAATTCCTTGTTAGCCTAGTTTTCCTAGACTTAGTCACTCTTTCTCAAGTAGAGACTAAGTCATAAAGGCATGAATCAATGTTTGCAACCATTAATTCTATAATTCTAGCAAGAACTAGGCTAAATATCACTAACCCATTCATATTCAAGCCCTAAAATCAAATACTCATTAAATACCCACACTAGGGTTGGGTCACAACCCTAGCTATGGGTCTAGCTACTCATGGAAATAATAGAAATTAAAGATGAAATGAAGATAAAATTCATAATACTAGATTAGGAGATGAAAATCTAATGTTAAAAGATGAATCTAGTACAAAATTGCCCAAAACAGAATATTCAGCCGCCTCAGGTGCTCCTACAATACATAACATAACCTAAAAAAGACAAAAAGTTCTATTTATACTAAGCTAAAAATATCTAACAAAAATGACCCTGCGGAGGTTGTGCGGTTGCACTCTAGATTATGCGGCCGCATAAAAGTGATTCGGTTCGCACTTGCTTGAGTTTGGCTTGAAATCAACTCTCTGGTTCTTCATTTTGCGAACCGCATAATTTGGATCGCGACTGCATGATGGACTTTCGCGGCCGCACAATTCTGGCGCGGTTCTCTATTTTTCTCAAGTTGTAATCTCTCTGAACCTCAATCATCACGGTCCGCATAATTTCAATCGCGGCCGCATAGGGACTTTCACATCCGCACATTATTGGTACGGTCCGCGCTCATCATTTAGCTTAAAAACACCCTATCTGAATATCCCTCTTGTGAACCGCATAATTATGACCGCGGTCGCGTCATGGCTTTCGCGGTCGCACAATAATTGTGAGTTGATTATGAGTTGGTTTTTTTCCAACTTTTGACTCCTTTGTGAGTTGATTATGACTTATTTGGCTCATTTTGAATAATTTCTGCAAGCAAACATATTTCATTAGTTTTCGGGAATACCTTCACGCATTTTTGGCCTAAAACACAAGTAAAAGAGAGCAAATAATAGGTTAAAATCCCTAATTATCATGGGGGGGGGGGGAGGGGTAGAGGGACTTAGCATCACTCTTTCTTGGTCATGATATTCATTCCATCATTCTTTATTTTCTCCATGCTTTGCATCATTACCATTCTTTGAAATCCCTTCAACTTATTCACTTTTTTTTTGCATTTTTCTTTTTATTCTTCTTTCTTTTTCTTGCCTTCCCCTTTCTTCATTTATTTTCTCTTTTTTGTGCTTTGATACCCTTTTCAAACTCCTCGTCCCTCCCCCAAACTTACGTTTTTAGCCAATTATTTTACAAGAGTGTTAAGGAAAGCCCGGGTGCCAAGAGAGGGTCATGACAGAATGGGTAAAGGCTTGTAACATGGTGATCAAAATAGAAAGGTTTTAGGTTCAAATGGGTTGACTAGGGATAACAAAATTGGTGGGCCATTGAAATTTTTTAGGCAGGTCAAGGAGAGTCTACAATCACTTCTCAAGCCAAGCAAAACTTAAAATTTTGCCTAGAAACACATTCAGGGCAAGTTCTAGACCATTTGCACAGGTACTTCGACTTGAAACAAAAACATCTCACCTCTCACGCAGCTGGAGTGTTAAAAGGGATAGATTCGAGGGCCCACAACAACCATATTCAAGAGTATCACTATGGCTCGACTAAACCACTCGATGATTGCCTAAGTCAACGCAAGAGTCACAAGGTCACTAACTAGAGCTACTTCTTTTCAGAAAAACTTTTTTTTAACCATAAGCACGTGGTTAAGTGTGTTGGTACCAAGTGAAGCATGTTTGACTCTTTTATTCATCACTATTACTATTCTTATCTAAACACCAAAAATAGACCCAATCCCTTAAGAAGGTTATCACGCCATCCAACGTTGGAAAGAATCACCCGGTTCACACAAAAACTATCTTTGGAAAGAACCGCGACATTAAGAAAACCAAAGGCTTATTGACTACTACAATTATAAAAAGAAGCTACAAAATTACCGAGAAGCTATTAGATTAAACAAGAAGCTACTTGACTAAACATAGACTAGTAAGAAGATAAAATAAAGAAGCTACAAAGCAAGCTACTAAAAACATAAATGAATGTACATAATGAGAGGGAAAAAGAGAAAATATATACATCAATAAATAAAGAGGGAAGAATATATACATAAATAAAAAAGAAAAATGAAAATGTTATCAGTTATTACAAACCAAGTGTCAAATCATCCAAATACCAAATAAACTCCACCCCCTCGAATAAGCATAAGCATTGTCCCCAATGCTTAACAAAATAAGAATAAGGAAAGGTAAGAGTAAAGAGGACTCCCTATGTGGCCTTAGACATCTTTGAGTCCATAACAACGCCACCACCCTCATCCTCCTCTAAATATATCTCATCATCATCAGCTCTGGGAGTAGGTGGGTTGGTGAACATCTGTCTCAGCCCCTCAGTAGTGTCAGCAACTAGCTCTGGCTCCTCAGACTGGCCAGCTGGTGCCACTGGTGCTGTGGGATCTACTGGTGCTGCTGGATTTGTGCCCATCAGCATGTCAAATGGAAGGTCCCCACCGGTTGCTATCTTTTTCACCTCTCTTCTTAGTCTGTCTACTGCCTTCTTTGATGCCTGGGATTTCTTCATCTTCTTTACATGCATCCCAAGCTCCTAAATAACTGCTCTATGTGCCACCAAAGTGTCCATGATGGTCTGCTGGTTCTCCAAAATCTTCTTCAATGTGTCCTCCACTATTGGAGGAATATGGGGTGCCGGGATGGATGACTGTGCTGCAACAACACTGGATATGCCAGTCAGCTTTATTGTGGTTGTCTACATCCAGTTGTTGAGGCTCACTAGTGTCTAGGAGACTCGCAGCACAGATTGCGGATGAGCCGGCATATGCACCAGCCTCAAGGTTGAGGTGGAGGGAACTGATGCTGAAGGCCCTGAAGAAAGAGGTGGAGGCATGGTAGCTGCACCGTAGAGGGCACTGTTGTAGTGGGAGGCATGTCTGCTGACTCTTCCACTACCACCAAAGGCTCATCAGACTGGACCACAGTAGTAGTCGGCTGACCATTATTCTTCGGATTCCTTGGGTCCTTAAGAGAGTACTAGGTGAACGACTTCTTTTCCCAAACCTTTGTGTCAAAACTCTTTGGCTCCACCCCCGCATCCGTACGGTAATCCATGATAGTGTTGGGGTAGGGGTAAGAGCTGTCACTTTGCCTTCCAACCAAAGACATGTTGGCCGACATCACAACACTCACATTGATTGGGTACCCGACCATGTTAGAGGCGACTAACACTACCCGTGGGATTGGTAGATTTGTTTCATTCTGCATGGGTCTATTCTGCTACACACAAACGTCTTCCATCCCTTTACCTCAAAATTCAGGGTGTTCCGCTAAATAAGAACCCCTATTGTGATCCATGGTGGTGATGGTCCTGGAGCTGCCAGAAGCTCACCTAACCATGGGCGAGTTGCATCGCCCATAGACAGCTTTTCCAAGTATTGCACTGGCTCCACATCCTCTAATCCCAAATATGTGTTCAAAGTGCTCTGGTCAAACCTTACTTTCAAATTTCTCACTTTCGTCACTTTGGTCCCCTTCTTTATGTGCGCCACATTGACGTAAAATTCTCGGACCAAGTATTCTTTGGCATCAACCACATCTGAGTGAACCATGTCCATCTCTTCCTCTCTATCTGAATTGCCTTAGCACTGCTAGGTTGTATTTCTCAAGGTCTTTCAACAAGAACTGACGCTCAAGAGTGAGCAATATCGACGGCCACTACTCTCAGAACCTATTGAATGCAGTCAGGCTGGCGAACCTATCGTCCCAAACTTCTTTCTTCTTCGACCTCTCTAAGGTCGGCAACTCTGGTATCACCCTCTCGACCATCATCCGGATATCATCTACATCTACTATTGTAGTTGGTGCATCGGGGGAATGTGTAGATGAAGGCTCTGAAGCCTGACTATTTCCTTCTAACCCCTCAGAAGTACTCTCATAAGAGGTAGGCTCATTTCTCAGTTAGTAGCTGTCCTGAGGCAGCTGTGGTTGTGATTGCGTTGTAAGTTGTTATTGCATTGAATTTCCCTCCTAGGCCTCCCTAGACAGGGCATATGAACTTGATTCGGAGGGTTCTGATTGTCTACCTCGGCCTGCTGTGGGCTTCTTTCCTAGTACTCTTCGGGGGCCGAGGGGTAAAGTGTGTTTGGCTCTGCCTTTGGAAGGCTCACCTCTCCCTTTAGATGTGTCACTATGACCTCGTGATCTAACCATATTCTGCACAAAACAGCAGCAAGACTCAGTTATAGTTCAAGTGCAGGTGAATGTAAAATTGCAGAACAAAACCAGTTGCAGGGTAGGGAAGTGCGATCCGGACAATTATAAGTGCGGCCGCAGGCCTAGTTGTGCCGACCATACAATATGCAAGTGCAGACACAAGCCTGAAACTACGGTCCGCACAATTTTTAGTGTGACCGCACATCTGAAGTGCAGGCCGCACATTTTTAAGTGCGGTTGCACATTGATGTCCTAAATTTGACAACTCTCTGATGACAGAGAATGCCTCGATCTGCGGCCGCACACAATTTTCTGTGGCGATGATTGAATTTCTGTGTACCGCACAATTTCAAGTGTGGTCTGCACTTTTGCCTAACCAAATGACCTTAGCTTGCCATTCTTTGGACCGCACAATTCCTTGTGCGACCACACATTTTAAAATTTGAATGGGCACAATCCTTTAAGGATTCATTTTTATCACAAATCGGACTTTGTATAAGCAATTTCCACATGATAAACCAATTACCCATTCCCAAATAGCAACTAAAAGTTCACCTAACACAAATTACACCCCACAGAGACATGAAATTGACAAATGATTCTAAATAACTAATAAATTCTAGACTAACTAAGAAAGTTAAAAATTTCTAGAAATGCTTTTTGTACATACCAGTAGTGAAGTGGTGTTAAGGATGGATCTAAGATGCTCAATTAAGTGGCAGGTGCTTGATTCAGTAATGTGAAAATTCTTAGCCTTTGTGTTGAGTTTTCAGAGAAGGGAAAGTTTGAACAGTAACCTTAGGGCTACTATTTATACTATCCAAAGTGGCTAAGGGTTTAAGCGTCGAGTGCGGCCGCAGAATTCCTTATGCGGTCCGCACTCTGTTACCTGGTGCTCAACTTCCCTCAATTGATCTACGGTCCGCAGATTTTGGTGTGCGGCCGCACTTTGTCCATTTCCCTGACAGACAAACTTTAGAGAGTTTGCAATTTTTCCATCTCAACTTGTGCGGTCCGCACATTGCATGTGCGATCCGCACTTTTTCCATAGTTGGCCAATTTTCTTGAGCCCAGTTCTTGTAAAGCACAAAATTCCTGAAACACGTTTCAATTCCAGTTAGCACAAAATAAGACCTATATAAAAAAGGAAGAAAAGAAAAATAAAAAGAAACATGGGTTGCCCCGAAGAAGCGCCCGATTTAACGTCGCGGCACGACACAAATTACCATCACTTCAAATGAATCATTGCTACCACGTGGCCATCATCAACTTGTTCCAAATAATGCTTCACCCGGTGACCATTGACTCGGAATGACTCACCACTTTTGTTTTTCAAGTCCAATGCACCAAAAGGTGTCACACCCACAATTTCAAAGGGACCACTCCATTTGGATTTCAGCTTTCCGAGAAACATACTCAATCGTGAGTTGAACAACAAAACAAAATCGCCCACCTTGAATTCTCTGTTTAAGATGTATTTGTAATGAATGTACTTCATTCTTTCTTTGTATAAGGACGAACTTGCATATACATGGTATTGGAATTCATCTAGTTCATTCAAATGTGCAACCCGCAAGGTGGTAGATGCATCCCAATCAAGATTTAACTTCTTCAAGCCCACATAGCCTTCTGACCAAGTTCCACCGGAAGATGACAAGCTTTTCAAACACCAACCGGTATGGAGACATCCCGATAGGCGTTTTGAAAGCAGTCCTATAAGACCAGACTGCATCATCAAGCTTATTTAACCAATCTATCCGGTTAGCATTCACTGATTTGGATAAAATACTCTTGATCTCCCGGTTGGAGACTTCCACTTGTCCACTCGCTTGAGGGTGATAGGGAGTCGTGACTTTATGAGTGGCACCATACTTGCTAAGCAAGGTGTCAAAAGCTTTGTTGCAGAAATGCGTCACTTCATCGCTTATATAGTCCGTGGAGTACCAAACCTTGTAAATATGTTCTTTTTCAAAAATGCCACTACACATCTTGCTTCGTTGTTGGGTAGAGCAACGACCTCAACCCATTTTGGCACATAATCTACCACTACCAAAATGTAGGTGTTTCCACAAGAGCTTACAAAAGGTCCCATGAAGTCAATACCCCACACATCAAAAATATCAATCTCCAAGATGGTGGTGAGGGGCATTTCATTTTTATATGAGATTCCACCGGCCTTTTGACATTCATCACAACGATTGAATAGATCACTTGCATCCTTGTAGAGATTAGGCCAATAGAATCCACAACTTAATACTTTAGCCGCCGTTCTTGCTCCACCATGGTGACCACCATATGGTGAAGAATGACAAGCCCCAAGAATTTCATCTTGTTCCTCCTCCGGCACACATCTTATAATCACTCCATCAGTACAAATCCAAAAGAGATACAGTTCATCCCAATAATAGTCCTGCGATCCCGTTTGTGCTTCTTCCTTTGGTTTGAAGAGTACTCATCCAGGATAATACCACTCACAAGATAATTTGCAAGATCAGTGAACTAGGACATCTCGGTAATTGAAATGGCTAGAAGTTGCTCATCAGGTAAAGAGTCATTGATTTCAAGGCCATCATGCGGCCTCCCCCCTCTTCCAAACGAGACAAGTGGTCCGCCACTTGGTTTTCACTTCCTTTTCCGTCTTGGATGTCTATATCGAACTCTTGAAATAAAAGCACCTATCTAATCAATTGACCTTTGAATATTTCTTGCTCATAAGGTACGGAAGTGTTGCATGATCCCTGTGGACAATCACCTTTGTACCCATCAAGTACGAGCGAAACTTCTCCATAGCAAAAACAATAACAAGGAGCTCTTTTTCGGTCACAGTGTAATTGAATTTGGCATCATTCATGGTCTTACTAACATAGTAGACCGGATGAAAGATCTTGTTGATACGTTGCCCCAAAACTGCTCCAACTGCCACATCACTAGCACCACACATGAACTCAAAAGGCATGCTCCAATTCGGGGCGGTGATAATAGGAGTAGTTGTCAACTTGAACTTGAGAAATTAAAATGCTCTCATACAATTATCATTGAAGTGGAATTTAGAATCTTTCTCCAATATAATACACAAGGGGTTCACCACTTTGGAAAAATCCTTGATGAAACGCCGGTAGAACCCGACATGACCCAAGAAACTCCTCACTCCCTTCACAGATGTTGGAGGTGGAAGTTTAGAAATCACCTATATTTTTGCCTTTTCGACCTCAAACCCATTCTTTGAAATCTTGTGGCCAAGGACAATACCCTCCTCGACCATGAAATGTCATTTCTCCCAATTCAACACCAAGTTCGTCTCTTCACACCTTGCCAATGCCTTATCCAAATTTGGCAAGCAATCACCAAAGGAATCCCCGACTACCAAAAAGTCATTCATGGATACTTCAAAGTAATCATATACTATATCCGTAAAGATCTCCATCATACACCGTTGGAAAGTTGTCGGTGCATTGCATAAGCCGAATGCCATCTGCATGAAAGCGAAAGTGCCATAGGGACAAGTGAAAGTTGTTTTCTCTTGATCTTCCAGGCTAATAAGGATTTGATTGTAGCCCGAATACCCATCTAGAAAGCAATAGAACGACCGACCGACCAATCGATCAAGCATTTGGTCAAGAAAGGTGAGTGGGAAATGGTCTTTCCTTGTGACTTTGTTTAGCTTCCGCTAGCCCATGCACACTCTCCACCCGGTCACCATTCTTGTTGGAATCAACTCATTTTTTTCATTGGTGACCGCAATTATGCCCCCTTCTTCAGAATACATTGCACCGAAGAAGTCCACGAACAATCATAAATGGGATAGACAACCCCGACATCCAACCCCTTTATGATCTTCCTTTTGACCACCTCTTGCATTGATTCATTTAGTCTCCTTTGATGTTCAATGGAGGGTTTGTAATCTTCATCCAAATTAATCTTGTGCATGCAAAATGCAGGGCTTATTCCCCCAGATATCCCTAATGTCCATCTAATAGCCTTCTTACTCTTTTGTAGCACCACCAATGTAGAGTCTACCTGCACGTTAGTCAATCAAGATGAAATAATAACCGGTAAAGTAGAACAAGGGTCAGGGAATTCATACCTGAGATGCGGAGTCAATGACTTCAACTCCAAAATGGGAGGCTCCTCGATTAAGGGCTTTGTTGGAGGAGTCTTCCTATTTTCATGATCAAAGGTTAATTTGCGGGGTTCATAAGTGTACGACCCTATTCCTTGCAATGAGTTCACACATTCCATGAAATCATCCATCTCGTCATCATCAAGGTTAAGCAAGACGACCTCCAATGTATCATAAACATTCATCGTGTCACTAGTATCATCAATAATCACATCGATCACCAAGTCCACAAACGAACGCACTTCATTGCTATTCTGTTGCCTCATAGATTTGCACACGTGGAACACCACCTTTTCATTACCCACCCGGAAAGTGAGTTCACCGGCTTCCACATCAACAAGAGCCTTCCCCGTATCAAGGAAAGGTCTACCAATATTAATCGGCACCTCATAGTCCACTTCACAATCAAGAATCACAAAATCCACCCAGAGAATGAACTTGTCGACTCGAACCAATACATTTTCAATCACCCCCAACGGTCTCTTCATTGTACGGTCGGCCATTTGTAATCTCATAGATGTGGGTCTTGGTTTCCCAATACCCAATGTCTTGAAAATCGAATAGGGCACAAAGTTGATACTCGCCCCAAGATCACAAAGAGCCTTTGCAAATTCGACACTTCCAATGGTACAAGGAATAGTAAAAGCACCGGGATCTTCCAACTTTGGAGCCATCAAATGCACAATTACACTCACTTGGTGAGTGACTTTGATAGTTTCAGAATTCATCAATCTCTTATTTGTCACCAAGTATTTCATAAACTTAGCATATCTCGACATTTTGCTCCAAATATTCAACCAAAGGCACATTTATAAAGAGCCTCTTCATCATATCAATGAACTTCTTGAATTAATTCTCGCCATTTTTCTTGGCAGCCTTTGAGGATAGGGAGGAGGTGGCTTAGGCAATGGTGCCTTAGATATTTTCACTACCGGTTCCGGTATGTCAATCACATGATCCCTAGATGGGTTCACATCCTCTTTGAGTCTCTTCCACCGTGTCATCAATGTCAATCCGCACTTTATCATTTGCCTTCACAACATTGTGTGGGATCTCCTCTTCTTCTACCACTTTCTCATAATCCACGAGTTGCCTTTGACTTGAGATTTGCATTCCTACCTTTTCCACTTCTTGTAGTCACGGCCATGGCATGCCCCATAGTGTTTTTACCCTTCGTGTTTACCACCGTATCACTTGTTAGTGCCCCCTTAGGACGCGAATTCAAAGCTTGAGAGATTTGACCCATTTGCACTTCTAAGTTACAGATTGATGTATTGTGTGAAGCAAGTTGGGCATCAGAATCGACATTCTTCTCCATCATTTGCTTGAACAAATTTTCAATACGACCCACTTCATTGTTGGAGGAACTAGGACCATGAGAAGGATAAGGAGGTGGGTTGCTCGGTTGTTGGTACATTGGGGAATTGAAAACACGACCCTTGATTTCCTTAATTGTTGTTCCATCCTCCTTGGTTGTTGCCTCCCCAATTGACTTGATTTCTATTATTTTTCATATTCACTTTATTGTTCCCACCATTCCAATTACCTTGGTTGCTAGAATTCCAATTGCATTGATTGTTTGAAGGTCTCCATTGTAGTTTACTAGGGTCTTGGTAGTTGTTTCTTTTCCCTTTAAAGTTGTTAACATATTGGACCTCTTCATCTTGATCATTGTAAGAATCTACTTGATCATACTCATTATCATCTTGCACAAAATTTTCCACTCTTTGTTGCACTTGTGGACTTCTTGTTCTTTTCTTAATTACCATCATATTAACGCCCTCCATAGCATTGACTTGCCTCAGGTTTTTCACTTGTTGAAGTTGAGCCTTTGTCAATTGGTTCATGGTGGTTGTCAACTCGATTATGGCTTGCCCATGGTCATGTAACTCTTTATAAAGAATAATCACATTTGGATCACCTTGTGGAACATTGGCTCTAGATTGCCTTGCCAATGAAGTATCCGCTATCTCATCCAAAATATCACACGCCTTCTCATAAGGCGTAGTCATGAAATTCCCACCAGCAAGTTGATTCACTGCACATTGGCTGGTGGTATTGATCCCTCGATAGAAAATTTGTTGAATCATGTTCTCTGACATATCATTGTTGAGGCACTCTTTCACCATTGTTCTATATGTTTCCCATATCTCGTATAGTGGTTCATTAGGCTCTTGCTTGAATGCTAGAATTTTATCCCGAAGAATAGCCATGTGCCCGAGAGAAAAGTACTTTGAAATGAATTCCTTCCCAAGTTCATCCCACGTCCGAATGGAATGGTTTGGAAAACATTCCAACCAATCTAAAGCTTTCCCTCGTAGAGAGAAGGGAAAAAGCCTTAGCCTCAAAGCATCCTCGGAGACATTTGTTTTGTTTGTTTCCCCAACACGTATCAACGAACCCCTTCAAATGTTTATATGCATTCTGACCAGGTGCACCAGAGAAGAACCTTCGTTGCTCGAGCAAAGTGAGAATCACGTTGGTTATTTGAAAGTTGTCCGCCCTAATACGGGGTGGGACTATAGCACTTTCATACCCTTCATTCGGCAATACCCGGTGTGGAGCCGCTCGTGATGGAGGTGGGGGTGGAAAATTAACATTGTCGTGAGGCGGTCGACCTCGTATATTAGCTTGAGGTTCAAGAGGAACCTCATCCATTGCATCATCATCAACGTCCACATACCCCACATTTATGTTTCCGAGATTGTTGTTTGCCATGATTGCACTTACAATATTCACAAGTTAGTAACAAGGAAGGAAAATGAGACAATTCACACAAAAAACCAAATATATAGCTAAATCCGATATTAGATCCCCCGACAACAACACCAAAAATTGATCTCGTCCAAGCCACACCTCTATTTGAGGAGATGAAACGGTCGGAGCACTAATAGTACCCAACAAGGAGCCAGGGTCGATTTTCCACAGGGAGCTATGAATGGGACTTAGGAGTATATATTCGAGTAAATGAGCTTGAATTATCTCGGATTACACTTCCGCAAAAGTTGGTTTGTTTCTAAATCTATTTTAAACTAAGGATGACAACTAAGAATTAAAACTAGAAAATTATTTTTGTTTGTTTTTCAAATGGTAAAAAGGCCTAGGGTTATGACCTTCACCTAGGTGTTCTCTTAATGGGTTGTAAGCCTTAAAGCTTGTTTTCTTGGTCAGGGTGGATTATAGCTATCAACACTCGAGTACCCACTCAATACCTTTCGGCCAGAGAGTGATTTTTCCACATTTGGCTTTCTCAAGTCTAAATGGGTATTGAACAAAGCAGTTGATAATAAGCTTATGTCGGGTTTTACTATCTCTAGATTCAACCCTTTAACTGGGTTTATCAATCTCTCGATTGACCCAATTCCTTGTTAGCCAAGTTTTCCTAGACTAAGTCTCTCTTTCTCAAGAAGAGACCAAGTCAATTAGGCAATGAAATAATGTTTGCAATCATTAAATCTTCAATTAAAAGCAAGAACATGGCTAGATAATCAACACCCAACCATAAACAAGCAATAAATCAAACACCTATTAAGTTTACACACTAGGGTTGGGTCACAACCCTGGTGAAAGTCTAACTACTCATGCTTAAATTAGAAGATAAAGAAGAAGAAGTGATAATTAAACTCATATTAATGATTGAAATGATAAAACTAATATTTAAAAAGCTCAAAATAGCTAAAATAACTAAAAGACGCAAAGTAAACGTCTGTTGATGTCAAAAAGTACAAAAGTTAACCTAACAAAGTGAAACTATCCTATTTATAGAGTGCTGTAATTTTTGAAAAAATTGCCCTTTGCAGAGGTTCTACGGCCGCGCAATTCCATATGCGGTCCGCACTTCTCTTGGCTTGGTAGGATTGGACTTTTGCGTCCGCACAATTCTAAATCGCGACCACATCTCTCTATTTTTGTTGTCCGCACATTTCTGAGTGCGGCCACACTTGGCTCTTTTGTGGATCGCATAAATGCAATTGCGGTCGCATAACTGATCATCTGCAGCCGCACAATAATTGTGCGGTCCGCACTTTCGTGGACTTTGAATTGCATGTTCTCTGCACCTTCGACTTTGATTTGCTTCTGCGGCCGCACATTTCATGTGCAAACCACACTTCTCACAAGTCTCTATCGGATTCTGTTCACAATCGCGGCCGCAGATTATCATCTGCGGTCTGCACTTTAGAGCTCATGTGCCTGTTTTTGTCCTTGGTTCAATTTACTCCTTCTTGAGTTAGATTTCATCTTTGAGGCTCATTTTCCACCATTCCTGCATTTGAACATATTTTATCAGTTTTGGGGAACACAATTAAATGCTTTTGGACTAAACGAAAGTAAAAATGTGCTAATAAGTAGTCAAAATCTCCACTCATCAATTATCAATGACCACTTAAACAAATGTTCTCGGGCCAATCTTTTCAATGGTGTTCTGAAACAAGGCGAACATTTTGATGTGGTCAGTGGACGAGTCGCTAGCATCAATCGACTCAAGGAATAAGCTTCCCTGGGAAGAATTCACCAACACATTAATAGTAATTTTCCCAGTTTTTGCCATCCACTTATCCATCATAATGAAGCATCCATACTTGTTACACACAACTTTATGTTCCTCCACAATTTTATTGGTCTCCTCTGCTTCCTTACTTAGATAAGGACCTCTAATTTCATGATAAGTGGAAGGCTTCATTCTAGGTCCATATTAGCCAACGACCTCAATAAAGTCTCCAAAAGTGTCAGTTTAGTTGACACAATTGAAGGGGAGCCCAACATCATAGACCAATCGAGCAAAAGCTTTAACTGCACGATCCCTCAAAATGTCCTTAGCAATTTTTTGCACATCTTTTATACCGCTCTTTGCTTCTGGTTTCTTTGGGAAATATCAATCTATAGGACCTTTAGTCCTACTCGTACCCGTCGATCCATGGCTTGAAGAGATTGCATCTCTTCCCCATTTTTGTTGGAAGTGACAAACCTTCACCTTCTTCCATATCATCATCATCATCAAGATTGGTCACAAATTGTTGATGACTCTTGATTTTTTTGCTCCCTCTTCTTCTTAACAAAATTCTTTATTTCTTCCCTCACCTCCGGTGTGCATTTCGGACAACTTGTGACATTTTTATAGCCACCAATAAGATGGAATTTAAATAGATAAATTCCCCCCGTTGTAACCTTGTTACAAAACTTGCATATAACATTTGTATTATTCTTCTCATTAACTTTATTGCCATATCATCAAGTCGGGTCTTTCTCTTTCGAACTTTGGGATATTTTTAATCCATATTAAGGTATAAGAAAAAACATAATCAAATAAACTAAAATATAACATATATAATTAATTTTATAAACTGAAATACGCATAAAAATTAATCAAATAAACTGAAAATATAAGATATATAATAATTAATTTTATAAACTGAAATACACATATAACACAATCAAATAACTGATAATATAAAATATGTATAATAATTAATTTTATAAACTGAAATACACATTAAAATTAAGAAGAGAAAAGGAGAATAATAATAAGAAGAAAGAAGAATAAAAGAAGAAAAATTACTGGAAGTCTCTTGTCCTCGCTGGAATGAAACCCTAGTTGACTATTGCTAACGTTCGATTTTAGGAAGAAGAGAAAGAATGTTCTATTTTACTTTGGGATCTGTCTTGAATGAATAATAATAAAAAAGATCCAAATTTTTCTTTTTAAAATTGACCCCTCTGGACAGAAGCGATCAATTCCGCGCTTTCACTTCTAGATCGCTTCGCGCTTCCTCGACTGAAGCGAACACTTCTGCTGGTCGTGTCGCCTCAGGTAGGAAAAAGTGAAGTCTTCTCGCATCGCGTCGCTTCTTGCTTAAAGCGACGAAGGGATCACATTTTAAAACATTGCTTGACACTATAATGTTTTAACTTGTAAGTAACCAAGTTTTATCATTTATGGCAAGCATAAGTTATAGATTAAAGAGGGGAAAGACCAAGTTGCTTGTATTTATCTTAAATATGATATGCTCCATGACTCAACGTACATTTTCTTGAGTTGTTTAGTAACTAAAATTGAAAATGTTTTGAGTGAGAACTAAGATACAAGTATTTACTCTTTGTGAATTTTATTTTCACATATACATACAAATGTACACTTTTATTTTCCGTGAATTAATGATAAGATCCTTTAAGTCCTTGTTCAACGCTTACTTGACTAGCTCAAAAGAAAGCACCTGGACTCTGTAGACATGCTTTGAATAAGAGTTGAGTAATTTATGTGAGCAACAACCCCTTGCGTCCAGAGCAAGCACCTTTAATTTATGTTATCTTCTTATCGTGTCATATGTTGTTACCTGTTAGTACTATTTTGCCATTGAATATTTAAACTTGGTAAGATTACTATAATTACATAACTATACATCACTAAAGTCCACAAAACTATTCGTCATTTTTCTAATTTTGACCATAGCCATTTGCATCTTATAGTACTGTATAAGGTGAAATATGATGACACGTGGTCATCTAAAAGAAAGACACGTGGAACCCAAGACGTGGATGGCCGAAGACCGAACGCAACCATTTCACTTGTCACCGGAAGGGATAACGTTCATAAAGGTGTATTAAATGCTCTGCGCCCATAGCATTTAGTTAGGAATATTCTGCAGCATTAAGAGCGACGGCCCATTACAGAGAATTTGACATTTATGTCCGTTGCTACATCTTCATCAATGACCCTCATAATTGACGTTAAAGGAGGACACCATCCTAGGACCTTCTTCCCTAGACAAAGCTATAAATAGTGAGCCCAGTTATCATTGTAAAGGACGCGAATGTTTTGGATAAACTTACACTATATTCTATACAAAGCTTAATACAATCTTACTTTCCTGTTTTATGATCTCATCGTTGTTGTGCCCGAAAACCTTGTTCCCGGAACTGTCATCTCTGCTGTTTTGATCTATATTTTAAGGCTAAGTATTTTACAATTCTTCAATTATTGCATTACTTTAGGATCAAATTAGTTCAATAGTCTAGAAACCATGTATAAATTCAAATGCACCGTTTTACGGGTAAATAGTTTGGCGCCTACCGTGGTGCCTAGACAGCCATGCAATTAAATTGATCCTTGCCTTTTTTACTAACGTGGTTTGGTTATTTTGTCTTAGAAAAAACCACATAAAATGGCAAATAACGTTGTTAACAACATGCACAACCCTGATATTAAAGGGGATCGACCTCATTTCGAGGATTCAATAAGTGACACCGCCAATGAGGGGAATGACGCCACGCCGATGCATGACAAGCAGTACCTTCGACATGTTCGGGAGACAAATCCCGATGATGCTGATGATGAGCATGTCATGGATACGATTAGGGTCCTGCAAGAGCAATAGGCGATCATTCTAGGCCATCTCACGCGACAAGAAACTGTTATGACGGAACTGAAGTTGGTGCTACGGGGGGATTCGAATAATGCGAACATATGAGATCCAACTCCTCCCGATGTTCTCGCAAACCAAACAATGCAAAGAGTCGACAACAATACTCCCAGGGGTGAAGTTGGCTACGACGGGGCTGGAGGGAGAATATCTGGTCTCAACAACGAGATAAACCCGTTCAAGAATGAACTTTTATGTTTTTTGAGGGAAGTAAACGCCCGCATGGACCAAATCCCGGGCAAGCCACCAGTATTGAAAGGCCCGAGCTCGAAGAAGTATACCCAATTGTAGTACAAGCCGAGTGCGGCACCGGAACTAATCCCGAATTGGTTCAAAATGCCTGAAATGCCAAAGTATGACGAGACTTCAAAACCACATGAGCATATTACCACCTGCACAACGACGGTAAAAGAAAATGATTTAGCTCCTCACGAAATTGAATATGAGAAATTTGGAGAAACTCTCGTGATGGGAGATCTAAAGTGGTATTCATTCTTACCCGAGCATTCCATATATTTCATTGAGATGCTCGCGGATTCTTTCATCAAGGCTCATGACGGGGCTAGAAAAGTACAAGCCCGTAAGGCCGACATATTGAGTATTGCACATGGAGAATTCGAATTAATACAAGAGTTAGTTACCCCATTCCAGAAATAAAGAATGTTGATCACGGTTGTCCCGGATGAATGGGAAGTTGAAGCATTCACCAAAGGATTGAATCCAAGAAGCTTAGATGCTTCCCGGAAGTTGAAGGAGAGCCTGCTTGAGTTCCAAGCAAAAACTTAGGCAGATGTCCACAAGCGGTACAAGTCAAAGATAAGGATTGAAATTGACCAGGTCGGTTCTGCATCATCGGCCAAATGATGGGAGAAGAGAGAGAAAAATCAAAGGATGATTACGATCACAGACGGACTTCGAGGGTCTGGTTTTTGCCTTACGATCGGACTGAAGGCCGTGGAAGAAACTTTCGGGCAGCAAACAAGCTCACTTTGATAGAGGGACCGATTGTGGTCGAAACAATAGATCACTTCAGGATAAAGAGACGTCGGGATCTCGGGATATTTCTTACCCCAAGTTATTGGAATATAATTTCAACATCAGTATCGTGGAGTTAGTGTCATCCATAAGAAACATTAAAGAGGCACGATTCCCGAAACATATGAGATCCGATACCAGCTAGAGGGATCCCAACTTGTGGTGTGATTACTATGGGATGAACGCTCACTGAACAGGGGACTGCCGACACCTCCCGGAAGAAGTGGCTACAGTATTGAAGAATGGTCACCTCAGAGAATTCTTGAGTGACCGAGCTAAGAACAATTATGGTCGTAATAGAGACAACGCAGAACCTTCAAAAGCATGAGAAGAATCCCCACGCCAAACGATCAATATGATCTTCAGAGGGAATGAGATTAACAAGGTCACCTTTTCGACAGCGAAAAAGACGAAAGTATCAATAATCATAGTAAAAGACTCCGGGAAAACGATATCCCTTTCAGGGAGGAGGACGCAGACGGATTGTTGTTACGACACAACGACGCACTGGTATTTCCTTAAATGTGATAGATTTTAAGAGTAAACGTGTTCTAGTGGATCCATGAAGTTTGGATAATATCATACAATAGAGAGTATTGGATCAAGCTAAGCTTACCGGAAGCATTATTCCGGCAATAAAGCTCCTCGGTGGATTCAACCTTGCGAGCGTGACAACCCGGGGAGAGATTTTGCTGCTCACTGAATGCTAGGAGTAATGAAAACAACTCTCTTCGAAGTAGTAAATGGTGACATGGGATACAATATCATCTTGGGAAGGCCATGGTTACACGAGATAAAAGTTTTACCCTCAACATATCACCAACTGTTGAAGTTTCTAACGCTTGAGGGAATCAAGAAAATAAGAGGTGATCAACTGGCGGTGAAGGAGATGAATGAAATTTCAGTTTCCAGTAACAAAGGGAAGGAACATACGACATAGTAATTACAAGAACCAGCACCTACTCTCAAGCCAGAAAAGGTTAGCCTGGGAGCGAAGTCGTCAAAACATTATCAGGTGTCGAGATATTTCCAAGTTCCAGAAGAGACGGACACAACGAAGTCCACAGCGGAGGAACTGGAGCAAGTTGCATTGTTCGAGGAATTCCTAGAAAGAAAATTCCATTTAGGGACAAAAATGCACCCGGAGCTCAGGTATGGTTTTATTGAATTCCTTAAATTTAAGGCCGATTGTTTTGCATGGTCGCACGAGGATATGATAGGAATCCAGGCAGAAATAGCCATGCACAAGCTGAGTTTGAATCCCAACAAACCTCTGGTAAGACAGAAAAAATGCCCTATTGTCGAGGCCAGGAATAAATTCGTCAAAGAAAAGGTAACCCGCTAGCTTAATATCGGCTCGGTTCGAGAGGTAAGATATCCGGACTAGCTAGCAAATGTAGATGTAGTTCCTAAGAAGAACAATAAATTTTGCATATATGTAGACTATAATGACCTTAATAAGGCGTGTCTGAAAGACTCGTTCCCCTTGCAAAATATCGATCAAATGCATGATGCCACGACCGGGCACGATTTAATGAGTTTCCTTGATGCTTATTCAGGGTACAACCAAATTAAGATGAATTCGGAAGATCAGGAGAAGACTTCGTTTATAACAAATTTCGGTATATATTGTTACAATGTAATGCTCCTCGGAGTTGAAAAATGTCGTAGCCACTTATCAACGGCTCGTAAATAAGATGTTTGAAAAGAAATAGGAAAGACTATGGAAGTTTATATGGATGATATGATCGTTAAGTCTTTGAATGTAGGTGACCAACTTAAGAATTTGGAAGAAACATTCGACATCCTGAGGAAGCATAACATGAAACTCAATCCCGAGAAGAGCGCGTTCAGGGTCAGTTCTGGAAAGTTTATAGGATTTGTGGTCTCACAAAGAAGAATTGAGGTAAACCCCGACAAAATTAAGGCCATAGAGGATATCCTGAATCAATTGTCGAACATAAAGGAAGTCTAAAGTCTCATAGGAAGATTAGCAACTTTGAGCAGGTTCATTTCCCGGTCATCGGAAAAATGTCATTGCTTACTTATCAAGCCCTCAATTGATCTCAAAACCAAAAAAAAAGGTGAAACATTTTGTCTACCTCGCAGTTTCAGAAGTTGCGGTAAGTGCGGTCTTAGTCCGAGAGGACGAAGGTACGTAAGTTTCTATTTATTATGTTAGAAATTTTTTAACGGGAGCAGAAACTTGCTACCCATATTTAGAAAAACTGGCCTTAGCTCTCATAATCGCTGCTCAGAAGCTGAGGCCCTACTTCCAATGCCACCCGATAGCTGTGGTGACTACTTTCCCTTTGCGGAACATCCTCCATAAACCCGAGCTCTAGATCAGATTGACCAAATGGGCCGTCAAAATGAGTGAATTCGACATAGAATATAAACCAAGTACTGTAATTAAATCGCAAGTCTTGGCTGACTTCGTGGCTGATTTCAGTCTGGGACTACTGCCTCTGGCAACCAAGGAGGCAGTAATGGTGTCAGAATCGACATCGGGGGTTTGGACCTTATTTACTGACGGAGCTTCTAACGTAAAAGGGTCTTGACTCGGAATAGTCTTAATCACGCCTTCGGGGGAAACCTTAAGGCAAGCCATCAGAACGATCCCTTTAACTAATAATGAAGCAGAGTATGATGCTTTGATTGTAGGGCTCGAATTGACACAGGGTATTGGTTCCGAGGTTATCGAAATAAAATGTGACTCACATCTGGTGGTAAAATTAGGTCCACGGGATCTTTGATACCAAAGAAGAACGTATGCAACAATACGTGGTAAAGATCCAGGCTCTTTTGGTACGATTCCGGGAGTGGTCAATTACTCATATTCCAAGGGAGGATAACGCTGAAGCGGATGCGTTAGCAAACTTAGGATCATTGACGAAAATTAAAAGATCAGAGTCTGGGATGAGAGTGCAACTGATGAACTCAGTCCTGGATACGGACGGATGGTTACTATGAGGTAACTTCGACTAGTATGGTCTAGGACTGGAGAAATGAAATAATCGACTATCTCGAGCACGAAAAATTTCCCAAAGACCTCAAAGCTTCACGGGAGTTACGCGCCAAAGCTGCACGTTATAGCTTTAAGAGATGCCAATTGTATAAAAAATCTTTCCAAGGCCCGTTGGCCCTGTGCTTAGGAGCGTCATAAGCTAATTATGTCATGAGAGAAATCCACGAAGGGATATGCGGCTATCACTTGGGCGCAAATTATTTGGTCCCTACGTTGGTACGGACATGATATTACTGGCCTTGCATGGAACAAAACACCAAAGACTTCATACGAAATGTGATAAGTGCTAATGCTACGCACCGCTAGTACACCAACCGGCAGAACCTTTACATTCGTTTTGTCCCCATGGTCGTTCATGAAATGGGGGATGGACATCGTCGGACCGCTGCCACAGGCTCCCGGAAAGGTAAGGTTTCTTTTAAATCTGTTTAACTATTTATTTTTTTAAATGGGTGGAAGCAAGTCCTTATCAGAAGATCGGAGAACGCGAAGTGGTCGATTTCTTATGGGAAAATATAATTTGCAGGTTCATAATAGAGAGAGCATGCGACATGGGCCACAGTAAAAGTTACAAAGTTCCTCCAAGATTTGAAGATAAAAAGAATCAACTCTTATCCTTATCATCCGAGCGCAAACGGTAAAACAGAGTCAACAAACAAAGTGATTATTCATAACCTCAAGAAAAGGTTGGAAGCAACAAAAGGCAAATGGCCCGAATAATTGCCCAGAGTTCTATGGGCCTACGAAACAACGTCCAAATTGAGTACAGGAGAAACTTCTTTTTCCCTTGTGTAGTGTGTTGAAGCCCTAATCCCGGTGGAAGTGGGTGAACCCACTTTGAGATATTTTCGGGTAGTTGAAGAATGGCACATGTAAGAATGGAACCTCAAAAGCAGAGAATGGAGCGATATTATAATCGAAGAGCCAACTTCCATTAATTCAATGTAGGAGATTTGGCTATGAGTAAAGTAACCCAAAATACAGGGGAGCTCAACGTGGGGAAGTTAGTTCCAACGTGGGAAGGTCCCTCCCGGATGTCATCTATCACTGGAAAAGGTTCATACAAGTTGGAGAACCAAAATAGACACAAGTTACCTAGCAACTGGAACGTGGAACACTTCAAATGATATTATTGCCGATGAACATTATTCAAGCGGAAAGTATGTGCTGCACTCTTTTTCCCTTCGCTCAGGTTTAGTCCCAATTGGGTTATTTGGCAAGGTTTTTAATGGGGAAGCAATAGAAACCATACTACGAAGACAACAACAATAAGACCTTTGATAGAAAAGAAAATAAACAAGCTTCCACTCGGGGACGATTAGATAATCTTTGGTTTGATAGCAAATTCCCACTGGGAAGTTAAGTTTTCTACCAAACAAAGACTACACAACCGTTCACGAGAACAAACCACCAGAGAATTGTTAGATAGTCTTTTGCTCAATAACATGGATTCCTAAGGGGGAGTAAGGTATGTTGCCGAGTTAAGGATTATCTAGCAATTCATTGGTGAAATCTGACTGCCACGTCAATCGGGAAATGATAGTAGGATATAATTATATAGTTTAAGTACTATTTACGTTGTAACTTAGCCGCACTTTGTTGATATTTGAATGCTAAATGATAACAAAATGCTCTAATTAAGAATTTTATGCTTTGCAGGAGCAATTCCAGGCTATGAGGAAGCTAAAGAGTGTTTTGGAGTCAATATGGAGCATGGAAGGCCAATCGGAGGTTAGAACGATCAATAAGAAGAAAGAAGATCAAGCGGCAAAAATTTCTCCAGGTCCGCGGCTGCGGATTGACCGCGTACTGCCCGCGCACATAAGGTAGTGGACTGGGCAAAATCCGCGATCAATCTACGGTTGATCTGCGGCCGCGGACGAAAAAAATAGCCCAAGGCCAATTGTGTAATTCCAAAGGCGACTAACCTACCTACATGAAGCCTAATTTGCCCAGAAGAAGAGGATACATGTTTTTAGAAGATTTTGGATGCAAGAACACAAAAGGAGGAAGACGGAGAATTTCCGTACGAGTTTTCATCTTCTTAATTCCATTATCGGTTATGACTTTTCATAGTGTAATCTTGTCTATTAGAATAAGTAGCTAAACCCGTCATCTAGGGTTGATGGAACCAATTGTTGGATGAAGTCTTGACTATTTTTTGATATTGTTGAGCTGTTTTTACTCTATGATTGTTCAACTATGTGTTGTATTGTGATTAATTGAAAGGGACCTTGATTAATCGTGTCTAGTTATCTTGTGTTGCTTGATAAATAACACTTGGTTAGATTATTTTTGAACAACACCACTTTCGGGTAAGTTAAGAGACTAATTACTTGAATTTACGAGCGGGGTTAGAGATAAAGAAGCTTTGGTGTGATAATTATAAGTTGTATAAATTGTTAACTAGAGTAGTTCGAGAGAATGCTTCTAGTACATTATCGTAATTGATCGAGAGATAATTAAGGTAATCAAGAACTCATCATCTTACAGCGAGATTATAGCTAACGTGTCAGGAATTAATATGACAATTGAGGAAATCAATAACCCTAGATCCTTTTATCATTGAATTCAACTTCATTCTTGCTTATTGATAGTTTTTATTGTCATCTTTCCTTAGTTAAATAATTTCTATTCATTATCAAGTAAAATATTGCATCTGTAAATTGTCTGAGCTTATCATTAGCGTTACTATAAGTTGTAGTAAATTGGTTAGTTCCCCGTGGGATTCGACTCCGGACTTGAACCAGATTTTATTTGCAGCGACTGCTTATTCCTTTTTACAAGGCGTAGTTGGGCGTGATCATGAAAAAAAATTTCAGAAACAAAATGCATCATCGGGACCGGGGACTGCGCATCCAACCCCGTAGAAATAAGTTGTACAAGATATCCACAAGTAATGGAAATTTCTTTATAGCATAATAAATGGTTGTGTACTTTTGGAAATAAAAGGAATTATATAAAATGAAATCTTTTTGTTTTATCTTGTTTCTTGTTGGAACGATGGGCTAACTTTGTCATTTGAAAGTTAAACAAGTACTTCAAATGTTAGTGTCGTAATAAACAAGAGACGTCCTCTTCAAGAGCACCGTAAACATAAAAGGGACCTCTTTTATGAAAACTCTCACGTTAAAGGGTTGGTTTCGGAAGAATTTGTGCCTAGAATCAAAATTCCTTCAAGGAAAAATGCACCCAAAGACGTACACGAAAGGACGCAAAAAGTAAAATTGCACAAATACTTATAGAAACTCTCACATAAAAGGGATAATGCTCGGAACCAAAGTGTTTCGAGGAACAATGTACCCAAAGACGTACATGAAATGGCGCAAAAAGTAAACTTGCATAACTACTTATATAAACCCTCACGTCAAAGAGATAATGCTCGAAACCAAAGTGCTTCGAGGAAAAATGCACTCGAATACATATACAAAAGGACGCAAAAAGTAAACTTGCGCAAATACTTATAGAAACCCTCACGTAAATGGGATAATGCTCGGAACCAATGTGCTTTGAGAAAAAATTCATACACGAAAAGACGCAAAAAGTAAACTTGCACAAATACTTATATAAACCCTCACGTAAAAGGGATAATGCTCGGAACCAAAGTGCTTCGAGGAAAATGCATCCGAGACGACACATAGTAAAACGCGAACAGAAAAATGAGTGCAGAATTCTTAAGCAAATGCAAAGGTTAAAGACTTGCATGGATATTCAAACGAAAGCAAGACTCAAACAAAACTTGAGAAAAAATATGTCTTTATTTACAAGAACGTTCCAAAACGGTAAAAGTACAAAATGGAAAAAAGAAAGGAAAAATTAAACTACAGTGTCTCCGGAACCCAGAGGAAGAGAAGTGTACACATCCCCTGGAGAAGTATGTGGGTCCACCGATGGCTAGACGCTTTCCCTAGTCTGGTCTTCAACATCATCTTTCTCCGATCCATCGTCAGTTCTCGAAAACACAGAACGGAAACCAGAAGAACTAGTAGCATCAGACTGCGTCAGGAGTCCATTTTTAGCAGCCAACTTAAGTTCTCGGGCCTTAGCAATTTCGGCATCAAAGTCAATGATACCTGCTTTGGCCTCTTCCAAGGTTGTTCTCCTCATATTTTAAATGGCATAAGTTTTTTTCAACAACGAGGGAAGCCGCTCGGCGCTTAAGTTCTTCATTGAGTTGGGTAACCTCGGCAGAAAGGCTTTCCCGAGCGGACCTAACAGATCTAACACTAACATCAAGGTCATGGATGGTAGAACCAAAGAGCCTGTTGTGCTCAATAGTTTTCTTGTACTTCTCTTCCAACTGGGCATGTTTCGGCTCATAGTAGCAAGATCTTCGACTTTGGAGTTCAAGGCTGCTTCTAAGTCAGTCACTTTTTTGGCAGTAACAGCCTCGCGCTCGGTTGCAGCAAGAACGACGTCCTGGACTTCAACCCATTTGGCCTTGGCTTCATCAAATCTAACCCTCGCTGGGCCGATTTTTTAGCTAAGGTATACCACTTCTTGCTCGCTTTGATGCAAACGAGCCTCCAAAACAGCGGCCTCGGTAGTTTTGGTTTCCACTTATGAGAAGCGGAGAACAATTTGGTGTCGTTCCACCAAAAGCTGATTCCGTTCAGAAGTGAGTTCCTCCTTCTCACAAATCAACCTTTGAAGGCCCTCAGAAGCAAGAAAGTTGGCCTACAAAACACGAGTAAGTAAAACTTAGAATACATTCACACAAAAGTAGAAGAAATAACAAAGGAAGAAAGGAACGCACCTGTGCGACATTGTGCATGGCATTGTTCAACTAACACTTACCTGAGAGTGCTTGAATCTTTCCCAATCTTTCTCTAAAGCCAAAGGCTTCAGATTGTTAGAAAGCTCTACTGGCTGGGAGAGCAGGTTGCACCCGGTAGAGACCGAAAGGGTAACATTCCTCCTCATTTGTGGATCTTCAGAAGGGACAACATAATTTTACCCCAAATCCCCATGATTTAGCAGTTGCTAGTGTTGGTAAAGGTGGAGATGAAGCTAATGGAGTCGAAGGGTGAGAAGCAGGTACATCAAATGTAGTGCTGGTGGATGGATTCTCGCCAACCAAGGACGATAGGGTTCTAGTACTCAGCCTCGCAGCAGCGGGCACAACAATTGTGGTCCGAAAATGGGAGTTGGCATTATCTACCAAATCAGATTCTCCCCAAAGTGTCGAGACATCGTCCTTAGTTGGTGTAACTGTCCCAACAGGTTGAACATCCTGTTGAGATGATGAGGATCGTCTCCTTCTATGTAGAGAAGCTCCCTCATCACTAGATTCTTCATTATCATCAATCATCACAGTGTCTATGACCGACCCGGAAGGAGGACCAGTCACCATCACCACCGGAGATGACTCGGGGGCATCAGTCTTTGCCCTCTTATTCTTTTCCCTGGCCGCGTAGGAACGTCTTCTCTTTGGTTTCTTATCCTCTGGTCGGGCACTCCGTAAAGAAGTGTATGCGCCCGAAACAGGCCCGGAGATACATGTTTGAGTAAGTGTCTCCTGAAGCAGCCTCGCTGCATCAGTAGGATCATCCAAGACGTCCTCTTCGGGGACAACAACATAGCCCGCATGTAGACCTAATTTTGTGAACAAGTTAGAAGGGTTTGACCAAGTTCTCCATATAGAAAAAAATAGAAGCAAGGTAAGTTAAAATTACCATGATGTTTGTCCTTCCACCCATATTTAAGGGCCACTTCTTTTCACAAATGAGTTTCGGGCGTCGTGATGCCCAAGATCTTCTGAACCCACCAGTCCAAGCCTTCCACCACCGGTGGGATCCATCGAGTTGCTGAAACATGCGAAGGGTGAAGAATCGATACAACCATATAAGAATATTTAGTGAAAGAACCTATATATTAAATAAAGATCTTACGAGTACGGCTCCAAGTGCCCGGAAAGGATGAAGCCCTTGTCGGAATAATATTATTAGTGGCAACTGCAACGAACCGTTCCTTCCACCCACAGTCGTTATCATCATCCATGCTAGTCAACAAAGCATGGTGACCACGTTTGTAGAGGTTTATCATACCCCCACAGAAAATTTTGGGGGAGTAGAGATTCATCATACGAGCTAATGTTAGCTCTTCTCCTATCTCCTAGGACAAGCATCGAAGCAGGCGACTGTCCTCCACACTGAAGGACTTACATGTTCCAAACATACTAGTAGTGAAGGCACAACTCTACAATCTCGGAATCAAGATCTCAACTCAAAGAAAACGTACCCAAAGTAAAGAGATACGTGTAAAAGTATGTAAAACCTTCATAGGGAAGGGCCACTCGCTCCGATAGATCAGTAGCAATGATATCCAATTCATGGCACTGACAGTCTTCCTTCATAGTAGGAATACTGGAAGGACGAACGGAAGAAGGGTACCTACTAACAACCCATGTACGAAGGTTAACAACAGGGAATTTCTCTTCAAAGTCCTTTGTGGTACCGGGTCTTCTTGGGTTGATGAAATCCACCATTGGAGGAGCAGAGTCATCGGCTTTGTTCTTGTTCTTTGAAGAACCGGCTCACTTGGAGGAAGAAGATAATGAATAAGAAGAAGGGAAAGATTTTTGTTTGAAGAGAATTAGAGAAACGATGGAGAGCAAAGATGCAAATCAAAAGCTCGAGAAATTATGAAGTGCAAAGGAAAAGAATGATACGTATTAGTAAAATTTTGGCGGCTAAATTCATGGCCATGATTACCTCGATAATCAGAAAGATGTGCTGAATCGTGGGATGACGCGTGTTCGGGGCATTAAATGCGGAGAGACGTGCGTCTAGTCAATTGTCAGAAGCCTTCAGAGGGAGTTATAGTAATTTCCGCCAAAAGAGTATTTCTACCAACTTCCCGGTAACACAAAGTTATGTCACCGGAAAGTAGGGGTACTATCTGTATAGGGCAAAATATGATATGGCACGTGCTCATCTAAAGGAAAGACACGTGGAACCCAAGATGGGGATGACCGAAGACCGAATGCAGCCATTTCGCTTGTCACCGGAAGGGATAACGTTCATAAAGGTATATTAAATGCTCTGCACCCGGTAGCATTTAATAAGGAATATTTTGCAGCATCAAGAGCGACGACCCGTTACAGAGAATTTGACATTTATGTTCACCGTTACATCTTTATCAATGACCCTCATAATTGACATTAAAGGAGGACACGATCCTAGATCTCCTTCCCTAGACACAACTATAAATAGTGAGTCGAGTGATCATTGTAAAGAACACAAATTTTCTCGCTAAACTTACTCTACATTCTATACAAAGCTAATAGAATCTTACTTTCCCACTTTTTGATCTCATCACTACTGTGCCCGGAAACCTTGTTCCCGGAACTGTTATCTCTGCTGTTTTATTTACATTTTAAGGCTAAGTATTGTATATTTTTTCAATTATTGCATTATTTCAGGATCAACTTAGTTCACTTGTTTAAAAATTACGTATAAATTTAAATGTACCATTTTACGAGTAAACAAATGCAGAGTGAGAATCACAGTTGTGGACCAAAAAAGATGGTTGCAATCATTTTAATACTTATATTCCTATGTGATGTGTTAAGAGGCAGCAGTACAAACTAAGTGGCCAAGTATAAGACAAAAAAGAATAAATAAGAAATCTTTCAGCAAACGCCACAACCGGAAAATAGGCTAGTTCATAAAATCAGTAGGCCGTGCTAGCCTTTGCTGTAATTACTTTTCCCATAGGTAGTGGTGTTCATAAAAAACTGAAAAATCGAATCAAATTGAAAATCGAATCAAACCGATAAAAAAACCTGGTACTTTTTAGGTTTGGTTTGTTTTGATTTTGAATTTTAAAAACCGATCAAATTTGGTTTGGTTTTGGTTTTAATAAAAGAATAACCGGAAAAAATCGAACCAAACCGACTATAAAAATAGCTATTTAAATATATTATTATACCTATATATATGTATATTTTATGAAAAGTTTCTAAAATTTTATGGTACATATTAGTCATTTATATTTTTAATCTAGTTCTTTGCTATTATAATAATCTAATTCTTTGCCTTTACATTCTAGTTTGATTGGTAGTTTTCTTTTGCTAAGTAAAAGAATTTATTTTGTGTTAAAAGTAATCGATTTTTAATTGAGTACCTTAATTATCAATCACTATTTGATTCAATTATCATCAATATATCTTGGTAAATGATAGATTTCTCGAAAAGCAATTGATTTGATAGTGTTACATTGAAAATGTAGTCGCCGACATATGCGTTTGGTAGTGTATGTCTCATATTTAAGAAAACCCCCGATGAATAACCAAAAAAACCTAAAAACCGACAAAAACCGACAAAAACCGAATCGATAAAAACCCGACTTAATTGGTTTGGTTTGGTTCCAATATTTGAAAAACTGACTTAGTTGGTTTGGTTTCTTTTTAGGGAAAAACCGACCCAAACCGAACTATGAACACCCCTACCATAGGTAAAAAAAAGAATCATCCTTGCTTGAAAACGATTGCCAATATCGATTCGATCTGAGTTCTTGAAATTGGAATAAATTCGAAAAATTGCTAAATCTTGATGATCTTCTCTATTTAATGAATGGAGTGTTTGCACAAAAACTAGCTTAAGCGGTGGTTCGACCTCAGGTCACTTATTCTACGAACGTAGTCTAGAACGCCTATCTGGATGCCATGAAAATGGTTAAGTTTTTCTCTAAGGGGAAGGGAGAAAAAAACTTTACACCAAATCACATTAATTATCCACCAAGTTTAAGTGATTAATTAAGGAGCGAAGACATGTAAATTAACCATGATCAACTCAGTTGCTTCTTGGAGTATTTGTGTGCTAATGGTGCACAAGTGGTTCAACGCGTATAAAAAATATGCCATTCGTTTATCGGTTTGGAGTAGACATTAGATGTGGGTAAGTTTTGTCAGGGGCAATTGGTTTGACTCTTTACAAACTTGTTTTTAGTTCTATGACGCTACCCACTTTTTTTTACGCATGAGAGATTTATATTTATACGTAAGAGATCTGTCTTTTACACATAAGAGATTTAAAAATATCATTTTTTAAATTTAAAATTGTAAAGAGACACGAGGTTCAGAAAATAATCATAGAAAGAGTAGAAGTGCTGACTCTTAATCCCATTCAGAGTTCAGTTTTGCTATTGGACACTACGACGGGGTGAAGAACTACTGGAAAAAATAAACGAACGAGCACTATACCCTTGACCTCTCACCTCCATTCCTTGCAAGAAATAGGCTGAGAAAGAATTTGCTCTACCTCGATGGCAATCCAATTTAGTCATTTGAGACAAAATCTAACATTCCTTGGTGCTTGTTATTTGCGGATGACATAGTACTAATTGATTGATGAGACGCGAGGTGGCGTTAACGAGAGACTAGAGGTCTGGAGACATACTTTAGAGTCGAAGGGTTTCAAGTTAAGCAGGACCAAGACAGAGTATTTACTCACCGTATCGGAGCAGGATGTGTGAAGTGAAGGCTCGCTTTCGGTGTCTTGTGTGATAAGAATGTGCCATTGAAACTTAAGGGTAAGTTCTATAAGGTAATGGTCAGACCGACTATGTTGTATGGGGTAGAGTGTTGGCCAGTAAAGAAGTTACATGTTCAGCAAATGAAAGTAGCGGAAATGAGGATGTTGAGATGGATGTGTGGGCATACTAGATTGGATAGAATTAGGAATGAAGTTATTCGGGACAAGGTGGGAGTGACCCATGTGGAGGCTAAGATGCGTGAGGCAATGTTGAGATGGTTTGGGCATGTTAAGAGGAGAAGCACAGGTGCCCCAGTCGTAAGCTGTGAGAGGTTGGCCTTGGGAGGTGAGAGGAGGGGCAAATGTGGACCTAAGAAGTCTTGGGGTGAAGTGATCAGGCAGGACATGGTGCAGCTTGAGCTGACCGAGGACATGACCCTAGATAGAAGGGTGTAGAGGTATAGGATTATGGTGGAAGGTTAGTAGGTAGTCGTGCGTTTCTCTTTGTCTTCTCTAGTTCGATGGTATTAGTGCTAGTATGGTTCCCTCTTTTCCTTAGTTTGCTATAGTCGCGTGTCCTGTTCTGTCATTACTTACCTTCGGTAATTCCGTAGTTGCTAGCAGTACTTCGCCATATTCTCGTATGCTGCCTCGGACCTTTTGTCTGATTAGACTATCTTGCTATAACTTGTTATTGGTACCTCTTTCATATTCGTTGTTGTTATCTCTGATTTAGTTTTCTAACGATTTGTCTTTGCTATCACTTGTTATCAGGGCTCCCTTCACTTTCTCTAGCCGAGGGTCATTCGGAAACAGTCTCTCTACCCTTCCAGGATAGGGGTAAGGCTGCGTACATACTACCCTCCCCAGACCCCACATGGTGGGAATATACTGGGTAGTTGTTGTTGTTGTTGAAACAAAATCTATCATTCCGCTACCAGATGTGAGTTCTGCAGCGGCAAAGCCACATTGGTAAAGTGTGGTCAATTGAATTCCCTTTGGTGGAAATTTCATAAGTGAACCTTTCTATGTCTATATATATTGTGATCCTTGAATCTTATTAAAAATATGAAACTTTTTTTATAGTATAGTGGCAAAAAGGATTCAAAAAAATACTTAGATCATAGGTTCCACTCTTAACAGTGACCCTTTGTCTCGAATCCTGCCTGCGCCCCTAGGTTTGATGACTTTCCAACAAATTACCTCCCTTATAGAAAAAATATGGCCTAATGGTCAATGAAGGGTTGAGAACCTGATGTGTCAGGTTTAAATCTCAGCAGAAACGAAAACACTAGGTGATTTCTTTCCATATGTCCAAGCCTTGATGGTTAAAGTCTCTTGGTACCTATTGCTGGTGAGATGTAACAAGTATATCGTGGAATTTAGTTGATGTGCGCGCAAGTTGACCCAGACATCACAATTATAAAAAAAAAACAGAAAGGAAAAAGTACTGAGGTAACAAGGAGTGAATTCAATAGGTGATATAAAAACAAATGGAAGCAAAATTTGTCATAAATGATCTTCATATTCACTGTACTATGTTAATGTTATGGATGGTCACGTTCTTCTCTCTCATGCAATAATGCTAGGTCACGTTAAAGTCGAAGTCCTTGTTGTAAGTTTGCGGCCAATAAAAGTAGCTTCATCTGTCAACATAAACTTTCCCCATTATGTACGAGAAACCTATCAAATTGTAGTATCTTTAGCTCATCTTTAATCCAAATCCTGTTCTCCACTTACCAGACTTCACATAGAAGCAGAAAGGTATGGAACTTTGTGGTCCTCACATATTCTTTCCCTTCTCTTTCACCTTTATTTCAAGTATCACTTTATTCATTTTCTCATATTCTTGTGCTCCTCTCTCTAGTTTTTCTCATCCCCTCAAAGAGATGGAAACCAGCAAATGGGAAGAGAAGAGAAGCATGACGGCAGCAGAAATGGAAGAGGAGGATGACGAGGAAGACGAAGATGTTGTAGAGGACAACAAAAGGAAGAGGGTCTTGACTCGCTCGGGAAGAAAGGTACCTGTGGGAGAGGGGCCAAGGATTCCTTCCTGTCAAATTGAGGACTGCACTGCAGATATGGCAAACGCCAAGGCATACCATCGTCGCCACAAGGTCTGTGAATTTCATGCAAAGGCTCCAGCAGTACTTATTGGTGGACTCCGACAGCGTTTCTGTCAGCAATGCAGCAGGTTCACAACTCTAAATCTTTCAATATGCATTTGAGTTTATGTCAGCAATGCAGCAGGTTCACAACTCTAAATCTTTCAATATGCATTTGAGTTCAACTTCTATACACTTGAGACCACCTAAAAGATAATTACAAGGTAGGCAATTTGCTACAACAGGTTAAATTACACAGTCAGTGTACAAAAGTTAAATTCTGTGCATTTCGAGTTTGTATGTGTCTTTGTGTTGTCTTATGATAACATTAAAATGCAGTTATATGCATAGCTTAGAACACACACAGCCACTAGGCACACAAACAAGCATTTCAATTAGCCAATGACCACAAAACAGGATAACTTTAGCTAAAGCCCTAATGCATCTATATCAAAGATACCTACAACAAGAACAAAACCAGAGTGGCACAAAGTTGCAGGGCTGATAATCCTCCTCACATGTTACGCTTCAGGGATATCATTTTATTTAAGAAACATAGTTCTGAGTGAAAAGAAAATCCACTAATATCCGTGTATTTGTGTTGTTTAAAATAACAATATATTCTTCATGAAAAGCTCATTGAGCCTACAGAGTAGATAGCCTTCAGATTCACATAGCATGAGCCAAAGCCAAATCAAACAACTAATATAACGATAATTTCTTCTGTATGAATTTCGTTGTGCTCAGTGCTTCTTTAAATTCAAAGGTAAGGGCATTCTTAATCAATAACACTAGCATGGAGAACAATCTGTTTGTCGAGTCTCAAAATGGGGATTCTTTGTCGTTCCCTGCTTTTATTCGGCAGGCAGGACATCTAGACCGAAGATACTGACAGGATAAATATCTGAACCTCCTAGGTAAGACTGATTGCATCTGATACTGGGGTATTCTCAGAAGGTACCTTCATTTCCTATAAAGACAGACAAAATATTACCACTATGGAGAACAGATAATTTCTCTACTCTCAAACAGGGCTTATTCCTGTCACCCAATTTTTTAATCCAAAAGCAGGAGGTACGCTTGATTCAACTAATATTAGGGCATGCTAAAGAAGATTCACTCATTTCCTATAAGAATCTGTAGTCTGCTGAAAGCACCGCACGGATTTTACTGATCTTTTAATCAGCTTCTCTTGAGTTGCAAACTCTAGGCACAGGTAAAAATTAAGTACTGCAAACTCACCATAGTCTGACAACTGAAACATAAAAACTGAGCAAGAACCAGCAGTAAGACAACGAAATAAGCAAGCATAAAGCTTTTTCATTCTAGAGTCCTTTCCCAAGTGACTAGAAAAGGAACCAACCAGATCTTTGTTAACGCTTTTTTTTCTTTTTCTATTTTGTTGCAAGGATGTTGTATCTTGGTTCTCTTGTGTCCTCTCAGAACTATTCCTGCGAGATTTCATTTATTTTATATCATTAATTTATAATTCACAGGTTTCATCAGTTGGGGGAGTTCGATGAAGCAAAAAGGAGTTGCAGGAGACGTTTGGCAGGCCACAACGAACGCCGTCGTAAAAATTCATGTGATTCTCCTGGAGAAGGGTCAAGTTAAAAGGGGCATCAGTACAATGGCAGAGAAACCACCTACTTGCGGACTGATGGAAAGATAAACCCCCACTGAAAAATATAATCACGGTTTTACCGTGCTCGCTCTCTTCTGTCACTAGCCAACTTTCCTTGTTAACAAAAATTATCATGAAAGGCATGCATTGAGTAGTACTTTCATTTCGCTTGAAAGCAAAGGAGTATGAAAGTGTGTGTCATTAACTTTGTCTGTTAGTACTTCGATGGTTCGCAGACTGAAAATATAATTATGCTGTGTTACATATGGATGCTGCTTGAAAACTTCCCTCTTGACATGCCATCTCACACTTACAAAGTTTCTTTATTTTTTTCTAGTTATCATCACTCTTACAGAGCTTGAGTCTAGTTTAAAAATGCTTCCCACCTCAAGCAACAAAACAGCACTCAATGAGCATCACAAAATATAAACTGTGTGAGAAACAGGTCGAACTGACCTGTTTAATTTAGGCATATAGTTAGTATTTGACTGAACTGAAGCAGATTGGAGTATGCAAAACCGTTTTTCATAGAATATATCACCAATATTGAAGCTAATAATGTTGTGCAATAAAGCTTAAGAAGAACACTCCAACTTCAATTAACTTTTTGACCAATAACCAGCCACATCAATCAAGCTACGATACTACCTTTGGTCCTTTGAATAAAGGAAAAAAGAAAAGAACGTGAGAGAACCACAAAGCTATTAAAGATGCTCGGATTATCTCATCAAAATATAACGTGCTTGTGCCAAATTAGTAGTGCGACGGTGAGGGCACATCAGAAAAATCATGGAGTAATCTTGCCACGAGCCTCTAAAGCTTTAAGCCAGCAGGCAACCAGAATAGTATTGACAGCAATCAGGATTTCTTACTAGTTCAAATCACGCTTGATTCCCAACAATTTGGCAGACAGCTCCCATGTGACAATTGCAGCTGCATTAGCAGGAAAAGCTCTCACAATCGTAGGACCAAGACCCGTATAGCATCCTCTAAGACCGGATCTCCCATAAATCTACAATAATAAACTGAATCAGGAATTTCGTGTAGTAAATTTCAAGTTCCAACATACAAGAAATTATGGTAATTACCGATTTTAAAATGAGAAACGGATTTCTCGTATGGTTTTTCTCTGGGGTAGTCTGAATTATAGTTTTTGCTACATCCAACGGCAGAACTGCTGACCAACACTGGAAAGGGAAGATGCACAAATTAATTGAGGATAGAGCATCACATGGAAAGTTTACAAACAGTACAGAACATAACAAGGACAAGAGGTAGACCAAGTAAAGTTACAAGGAGAAGTAATAAAGAATGTGGTAATTCCAACCAAGAATACTCACTGCTATACCACCGAGACCACCACTCATTATTCCAACTCCAACATCAACCAAGTGGCTTGACTCAGAGGAAGCACCTTTCAGTCGTAGATGCAAGTGATAACGAACATATTCATATGTACTAAAGAAGACAGCGTTTCCCAAAGATTCTCTTAATAAAGTCGTGAAGCCTCCTCGAAATATGCCTGTGATCTGGAGAGGTTGTTTGTCAGCTTAAACGCACACCAGAAGCCAAATTTGCATCGATCAATAAATTTCTCACCCCTTCACTTTTTACAGTTTTAACAGCACACTCAAGTGGACCACTATATCTACTGGAGCTTGGTACCACAGAATCAGCACCTTGAACTTGCATCCTACACTGGAAATCACGTATATAACAAGGATGACACTTTCCAAGTAATTCTACAGCAGGATGTCATGAACTCTCACATCACTTACCTTCACCAGTTCTGATGGGCATAGAATGAAGCTGATAATAGCTCCTCCAAAGGCAGCTGAAGGAACTATTGCACGAGGTTGGGGCTTACCTCCATCTGGTCCACCCTTTAAAGTAAACACCAAATGTTCGTCATTAATAACAAACTACTGAGATGTTGTCACAAAATCGCCAAAGTTCCAAGATACAAGTTAACGGTTCTAATAGTAATTGGCTTTCAACATATAACTGACAATCTTCGAATTGAAAGACACAGCAAAATCATTGCTGGATGAATGTTGAACAAACCTGCAACAGTAGTTTTGTTTGGGAGTAAATACCAAATACAAGTGAGCTCTCAAAGGCCATGCCAATGAACGAAGATGTAGCTCCTCGATAGAGCCCTTTAACCTGCCACAGAAAATCTTTATCAGCCCAGGTCCTTCAGAGCCCTGAATCCCTGTGCCACACAAGAAGAAAAAAGAACAAAAGAAAAGAAAAAGATAATTGCAGCATAGACACAACTTTTTCTGGTGTACTCAATAAAATAGGATATAAGATAAGGCTTATAGGTAAAAGATATTATCTCAATTTATTTGAATAAACAGAAACTAGGTTCTTGTATAAAAAAGAAACAGGATTTGGTGGCAATTTTACTTGACAAACTGTCAAGGCGGCACAACTTGGCATTTATGTAAAAGAGCCTCTAGTGAGCTCCGTTTCCTCAGATCCGTTTACGTTCTACTTCAGTAACCAGAAACTTTAGACAGATCTTCAACGGAATACACAATAAGATCAGACACACATGAACATGCTCATGAATATTAATAGCGCAAGTAAAAATTTCTCACATTTAGTATACAGAAGACAAGGCTTATCGAAAAATGTGGATGGATTGAAAATAATAGGATCTTTCAACATCTGAAAAGCTTTTAAGTGAAGAGATTACACGTTCCACCAACTAAACAACATTCCAATAAACAGAACAGGTAAAGCTCAAAGTTGGATTTAGGAAGAAGTTGAGATGCATACTCCTTCAGTTTGTAATATCCTAGCAGCACAATGCAATCCATTATTGTACTTTATTCCCCGTGCTTCTGTATTGTGTTTCTGGAGCTTCACCTGACAAATACATTTCACTTAATTCAATAGGCAGACCAAGAGAAAGTTACAAGCAGAGCGGACCCATGATTTGAAGGTGGCGGGGACACATGACCGAAGTGCTCAACCAGTGCCTCATCTTACTTTTAAGCTTATGAGTTCCAAGCAAAATATATGACCGTTTTCGACATATATACACTTATTTATTCAGATTTTTGCCGAAGTTAATGGGGTCGGGTGACCCTTCTTCTACATACAGAGGTCCGCGGACCTCTGGTTACAAGAACCTCTAACGCCTGCACAAGTATATAGTATATGATACTATAAAGATCTTCCCAAAACATAAAGGTGATATTTCGGAAGGGCAGATGTAGTGTACAACTACTAGGTTCATTCGAAACTAACCTAGTAGCTTTGGGTCAGACCCTGTATATATGTTAAGAAATCCACTAAAGTATACATAATAGATTTCAAACCAAAATCAAATGTGCAACGGTAGAATTTTGAACTCGAGCCTTTAAAGTTCCTAGATCCGCCTCTAGTGACATTATGATGTGCTACAAAGACAATAGTTCATCCAATTTCCTAAAACTTTTACTTAAGACTTTTCAATAGCGAGGATGAGCAAAGTAAGACAAAGCAATTGTGACAATCGACGTTACTCTATTTAAACTCATCTCACTGTATAATACAATCGACTATGAATCCTCACTGACCATGTTACTCTATTTAAACTCATCTCATACCAATATTATGTAAATACTAATAAGAAGGTATTAGAAGTTGTCTAACTAATCCCGGGGAAACATGTGGTTTATTGTGTTAACTATATCTACCGGAAAAAAACAAAAAATACAAAAATCTCAAAATTGTGCTGCATCTAGTTCTAGCCATTCATCTATGAAAACATAAAAAACTAGGAGCCTTATTAGTCCCAAATTCAACATGATGAAAAAAGGGTTAAATGTCGATTACATAAATCAATTTCAGTAATGCAAATGGGTATTTCTGTAGAGGAATTTACCTTGACGGTATCAAAAGGGTGACCAGTAATAACCATAGCAATACCAGCCATTAGACCCGCTACATAGTCCTTGTACCCGGAACTTCCCGGATCCATTCCTCTTTTCTTCCCACTCAATTATTTGCTGTTTTTTGGAATTGTGCTGGGTTTTTGAAGGGGTTTTAGCTCAGTGATAAATTCCAATAATTTGCTACAGCGGCTCTCTCTCACTACAGTGGGAACTGGGAACTGACACTTTTTGTAACAATACTAATTCCATCTTTTGGTTATTACTGAAAATTCGAGAAAATAACAAAACTTACCCCTAATGTTTGGGAAAGGTTCAGAATAGTCTCTCATGTATATTGTTAAGCGGTTGTAGTCCTTAAGTTTGTCAAAAGTGGGTACTTTTGGTCTACGTTAAATATTTAATACACTTTCATTGTTAAAGTTACGAAACTGTGAAGAAATTGATTTAACATGACCTCACTTTTGCGGTACAATTTTTGTTATTTTTAGTACAATTTTTAAAAAAAATCTATTTCTAGTGTCTAATACAACTTTTTATGGTGCAATTTATAAATTTGACACTATTTTTCTGGCATTTCTAATTACATATTTTTAACACGTTTTTGTTACACCTAACCGCTAGAGTTTGTTAAATATTTGACGGAGATTAAATATGTTCACTTTTATAATTTAGAGGATCAAAATTGCTCTGGACTATATTTTTTCTACCGAATTCACTAATCTTTTATTTTCAACTTTGACTTAAAATAATTTTTTTTTGCCAATTCAGGTCAAATATTGTCGAGACGGATGCCAAAATATCACAAATCCAAAAAAGTTGTTTTAGACTAGGGCTATATTGTGAGTTTGTTCCTTTCATAAAATGTGTTACTATGTCTCTACCTACATAAGCAAAGCATGATCTCTAGACTTAGATTGAGAAGATCAGTTATACTTACAATAAAAGTAAAAACAAGAAACAATAACGAAATTCCGATCATCTTTTATAATATTAAACTATGTAAGCAGGACGGAATGAAAAAATAATTAATATTAGATGATATTAAGGCATAATTGGCTGGATTAGGATTAAATCCTGTTACGAATATACGATATACAGATAACCAAATATAGTCATTTTCAACCAACTTATTGAATTTGGTATTTCAACCATCTTCTTTCATAATTTTCCTCCCTTTCTTGAGGATTTTGACTCGATATTACGGTTACTTTATTGATAAAAGCACTAATAAAATTTACTCTTACCCAAAAAGATTGTGCTAGATGGATTAAATAGGGCACAAATTCGTGGAAGTGAATGAGCTAAAGCTCCATACAACTAAGAGATTGGGAATTGGTCAAAACTAGTATTGACTAGATACTACATATACGTTATTTAGAAGTCGCATTTATTAATTACGTTTTATAATTGCATTTTATAAGTCATATTTGCTGATTGCCTTTTATAAGTCGCATTATTGATTGATTTTACAATCGCATTTAGTTATTCCGTTTTAAAGTCGCATTTGGACCAAGACAAACAAAGAGGAGATGGAGAGTTTGCCACAACAGTCACTTTTTCAATCTGTTAATCTTCATTTTGGTGAGAGGCCAGACTTGAAGAGTAAGTTCTTTGCAAATATGGCATCTTAATTTACCGTTTTAGCTTCCAAAATGACAAAGATATGAATAGATATAGTTTAAGTATGACAATTACGAGGAACTAAGTGGGGTTATGCTAATTTAACTGGATTTATTGCTTTTAACTCAGAGGTCAAACTTGAGCGGGTCAAAAAGAATCTAATCAATAAACGAATTATGATCTAGCCCGACCAAAATTTGAGTGGATCAAAATAGATTGGGTTAAGACAGAGCTGAAGCCAGAATTTGAACTTTATGGATATAGAATTATTATATAAAAAAATAAGTAAGAATAAAATAAGATTATTTAATACTATAGAAGGGCAAGATGAGGAAAAAAATAAAGAAACAACACGACGACACGACTACACCAAAACAGATCCATAAAGTGGCACTTTCGTCGTTACGTAATAACAGATTTAATGATACGATACAAATTTTTTAAGAAACAATCAAAACATTGTATTTGAAACAACAATTTGATACAATACAACAGATAACAACCATCCAAACAAGCTGTTAGACATTGATGGATTTTTCAGCCTAGTTTTTACCTCACCACCAACACCAAAAATTCTCCTTCCTGGCGTCTTTTCCTATCCCTGTGAAGACTGGAGGCAATACTCTATTTTTTACAACTGTGGTGTCCGACTCCGACCAGCTTGCGCGTACCTCAACTAAAATTTAAAACAAACATAACAGGAAATGAAGTTGAACAAATTGTATTTGCAGCTAAATAAGCAAATATAATGGCAAAGGTATATAGAGATTTCAGGGATATAGCTTCAATCACATAGAAAAAAACTTTTTCATTGACAGAAAGCAGCAACAAGTGGGTGCTACTAGAACTCACATGATTGTTACAAAAGTATAGCCATCTACATATTTCAGGTTACAAAAAAGCTAAAAGGTTTAAATATCTCAGGTTTTTCTCCTTCCAACTAGCCTATCTACTTGCTGCAGAGACTGTTTTGCAATGTGTCCAGGTCATTATGCTTCTAGCTGGTTAAGGCTTCGCCGAGAGTTCTAAAAATGGTCTTATGTAAGACTAAAGAGAGATAAATACACTCGCGAGCTGTCTGACATCTGCACAATGCTGAAATAGACGATTAGTATCAACAATATCAGCCCTAGACATATACATCTATAGAAGATATTTCCGATAGTTGTTCTGCATCAGAGGAGCTTATAAATTTGCTATCCATCCAAAGCAAGACTCTTTGAAACTGAGACAGACCCAGGATTTGGTCGCGGGTGTACTTTTAGATTCAACCAAAATCTGCTTTGTATATAGGGTGCCCACTACTAACATATCACTAGAAGTTTTGCCAAACTTTACGGGTGCCAACGACCCCTCTCTGTATAGCGTAGGTCCGCCTCTGCTTTGAGAGTTGTCTTACTCTTCCAAAGTATATGCACATGACCACTGAATCCCCTATTTCTGTCTGAGCTGGATAAATATTGTAATTTGACTATGAAATTCCCTTTTCATGTGATAAGAGTTTGACAGTTTTGATAGGATCCTCTACTCATTACCTTCTTAAGCAGCAGACTTAAGTAGCTTACTCTGTCAATCTCCAGCGATCCCTTCAAAATATGATGCCCCAGCAGTGTCCGTTGCTCCTTCATCGCCTATTCTGGCTTAGGATCTACTGCTTCCTCAAACACTGCCTCTGCGGAACTATGTTCAATCCAATAATCTAGATGGAAATTTTATTCTTCTGCAATTCCACACAATTAAAACTAACAGAAGCATAGAATGAGCAACAAAACAATACATGTGCTTTAGCATTTGTTATCCTTTGGAAGAATTTAGGGGTCGTTTGGTATGAGGTATAAGAAGGTGTAAGGATGGTATAAAAATTTAATACCACCTTAATACGCTGTTTGGTTAGCAAACCAGGTATAAGTTATCTTGGTGTTAATTTTAACACTGGGATAACTTATACCTTCTTCTTAGAAATTATGCAATTGTCATTCTTAATACAACATACCAAACAATGAATAAACAACAATCCCAGCATAACTTATCCCAATATAACTTATACCGGTATAAATCGTATTCCAACCAAACGACCCCTTAGTGTTTAAGGTTAAGATTCCTTATAAAATCTTTGAATTTCAAGTCGTTTATAATCCTCTATGAAACCTAAAGGGCATAACTGCGATAAATACAGAAATCGGGAGGATTTTTAAGTTCCACAATCAAGAGCCAACTAATATAAGAAGAGTTGGCCAAAAGCCACTAACTTAGACTAACAAAGAAGTTGCAATGCACTGTCTAGGACCTTTATCGCGCTATTGACTTTTGCTTTCAAGCCAAAAGAACAGTTAATGTCGCTTCTAATGTCGTTTGCACATCGTTACATGTCATAGGATGCTCAGTAACTAGTTCTACTGCAAACACTGTCATTGCCATGTTATACAAGCAAAGGCTCAAGAAAACTCCTGTTGTTTCAAGCCAAAATCTCCAATTATCTCTTACGTGGGATAAGGTGGAATAAACTGTGGTACTAAACTTATATTTGTTTGGTTGACAGTATAAATTTATCCCGGGATAAATTTATACTGTCAACCAAACATAATATAAACTTAGTCCCAGACTTAATCCTGGATATCCCTATCTTATCCCACCTTATTCCATCAAACTTAGTATAATTTTATCCCACCTCCCAGGTGGGAGGTGTGATAAATTAATCGAAGGATTATAATTTCAGGACTATAATCCCGGGATAATTTAGTCCGCGTACCAAACGACCCCTTAGTGCATAGTATTTGCTTGGACCCGCAAATAAAACTTAAATTATCTTAGACTAGATCCTCACTAATTAAACATCCAACTCATTGCACTTCCTGCTGGTTCAACTTCAACACATGATTAGACTCGGAATAATTCTTACGCAGCTTTAGTTAACAACTCAATGCTTAATGAGATGGCTATAGAGCCAAGGAGATTGCAATCCAACATAGATTACCCACCAGAGAATGCCATTGCATCTGACCATACTATTGCACTGTTTTTGGCAGAGTACCACTCAAAAGGTCAGCATGTCAATACACAGCTTTAGTTAACAACTCAATGCTTAATGAGATGGCTATAGAGCCAAGAAGATTGCAATCCAACATAAATTACCCACCAGAGAATGCCATTGCATCTGACCATATTATTGCACTGTTTTTAGCGGAGTACCACTCAAAAGGTCAGCATGTCAATACAGAATCCACAGTTCTATCAACATAGCGAAATAGTGTTAACTATAACAACCAAATTCCACATGACCTCCTTTTTATCTGTTACAGAAGTATTTTTAAAAATTTGTGATGGTGTTCGAGCCAGCTTGCACACACTGTGACTATGCCACCGAGTACCTACTTACCTCCCATCGACGCGGATGCCAAGTAATTTTGCTCACCAAGGTTTAGGCATAAAGGAAGCAATCACTTCGCGTTTTTTTGCCTCAATCTCCCATCAAGCTCTTAAGATATCCATTGGTTACCATGTCCATTGAAAAGGTCATATGCACTACAAATCTAGTAGTTTCGTTGTTCCTCACATGGAATACTTTACTTTCAAAGTACAAGAATGTCTAGCACAATTGACCATTACACCCTTATCTAAGGATTGAATGAACAAAAAGCTGCCCAAACCTAAGCCTCCGTTTCCCAGTCCAGTCAAGAACCTCCCATCATAGTGAACCTCTCCCCGGATGAGGTGGGTGCCTCTTACTCAAAGGGATCAAATCAAAGTTCACTAGGTAACCACCGATCAATAGTTATCCATAAACTTCCATGCTTAGTGTAGAAGAAACAAACAAAAGTATCCTTCCTTGCTATCCAATACTTTGTCACAAACTATTGTTGCTAGTTTATTTCATGTATTACTTGCACAGTTGCACTAGTCAACATCTAACCAGCTAAGTTGATTGGAGAAAGATTTTACGAGGACATATTCCCCTGTTCAAAGACAAGGGATGAAAGACCTCCCAATCTACTTCATGTAACCCTGGAGAAAGAAGTTGACACTTCCCTTACTAACGAAACGTCGTGTTTGTTTATCTTCAAAGGCACAATCTGCTCCTACTCGTCTTTATTACCTTCCTTCCACTATTAAGATGTTTTAGTTTCCTAACTTTTAAAAGGGCAAAGAGCACAAACTACGCTTCAGACCCGGAGCCTTATACGAGCTAATGAGACCTTCATGCCAAAGCCATCAAAGTATCTTTCTGATAGATGTCTCTATTCATATGGAGAATTGGCTGCTAATAGATCTCGTGCCGTGTCCTCCTCGTTTTCCCACCACCTTACGACTTGCGGGAGTATACAATGACAATGTCGGGACATAAGTGCCAGATTGTGAGACTAGCTGTTGACGTCAGATTGAAGATTCCTGGATTATCAGTGGTCTCCTCCACAGCCTATTGCATCTAAATACATCCTTCCTTCACAATGCCAGAGCATCCAATGAGGAAAAAGCACAGAGATAAGCATGACAGGAGTAATCTAGTAGTTGACTCCAGCGAAGATGATGACACATTAGCAAATATTATTTCCCTACCAAGATTGAATCAAACTAAGTAATCATAGATGATTCCAAATACTTTCGAGCCATAAAGCAGCAAAAAAAATCTTATCTTATAAGAAGAAATCCATACGCAAAATTAACATTTTGATTCTAGCCCCCTAGTAGAAACAAAAGTTGTCCCACAATCACGTGTTTCACCAATTCCTGACTGATGGCAGCACGTAGAGCAAAATTCATCTCAAGATTTTCCATATTTCTCCACATACCCCTGCAATCACAGATAAATCAATTGTCAAGTTCAGGGAAGAAAGACTCCGCCAGTCAGCGAGTACTGTTCCAAAGTGTTGACTCACCTCAATGAGCTTAGCTACTTTTGGCTTAGAAACAGAGAGATACTGCTTAATGGATTCAGTCGTATCAGGAATTTGATCAGGTTGCAAAGAGTTAATGACCTTATCTACTGATTTCTTGACAATCATCTTATATGCATCCCTAATCAAGTGACCTTCATGCCAAGTTGGCTTCAGCAATTCTTTGACGAATTCCACAAGAGCAGCACGAAAATGCTTCAAAACTCCTGATTCATAGTTCACAGATCCATCTCTCCTAAAGTCATTATCAATTTCATAGTTGTGTCTGGGCCTCTCTAATTTTGATTGTGTCCTTTTTTGGCCTCTGGGATTAACGGATCTTGGGTGCTTTTCTTCTTTTGAAGAGGTATTCACGTTTTCTTGATGAGCTGTAGCTCTATCAGCTGTTTCTCTTTCATCGGCAGTCAAATCTTTCTCTGCTGGGCTGGTTTGCTCAATGCTATCACGAATCGGATCATACAGACTTTCTGGAGGGGGAATAATTTGACTTAGGAAGGTTGATGGCTGAAAAGGCACAGAAGGCTTCCAGTCATCAAAATACACCTTGGTCTTATAATCACGTGAGTGTTCCATGTCCCTTGATAAATCAGTCCAAGAGAAAGGTTCAGTTCCAGAACCAGGAAGTGCAGAAGACTTGTTTGAGATTGACCTAGAAGAACAATATTCTCGACTATGGTCTAAAAGCTTCTGATCACTAACCGGATCTAGGTTTGAAGAAGTAAGATAAGAAGGCCACCTATCCACAGAGTGATTCAAGTGTGGATAGTGATGATTTCCGAGCATAAGCTGGGTCCTCTTATAAATCGTGTCGTCCAAAACTGAGCTATAAGACGGAACTTCAGCGTTCTGATACTTGTAAGATGACAGTACTGAGCTACTTAGAAGCACTCCACTATGATAGCTATCTTTATTAAGAGAATCATCTTTGAGTAATAGTGATGAAGAGCTTCCATAACCAGCCAAGTAAGATTTACATCCAAGAGTCTCCCTTCCGATGTCTCTAAACGGCATGTTTGACCGATGCCCGTCGCTATGCATATGCAATTCAATGTCACTATTCAACCTTTGATTTTCTCCACATCGAACTGCAGATGGTGCCAAATCAGAAAAACAATCTGCTGCTAGTCTTTCAGTGGTATTTTTTGAACCTATAAGGCAGAAGTTACTTTGTCAGGATTAGTAATGCAAGGCTGTGCAATACTTAAGGTTAGCCCATTCCTATAAAACTAGTTTGATATTACCTTCTCCATCTATGAGTTTGCTTTTCATCTTTGCAGCATCTAAAACACCGTCCTTATCATGGCTAGTTAGAGGATCCCTTCCGTTGACGCACCAACTTCTAGAGTAAAACTCACTTCTATCTGCTGGTCTTTTGTTTCCACCACTAGAATCATCAGCAGGGGACAAACTTCTTAGCCTAATCTTCGGAACATCCAACCTGGAAAATCCAGAATATCAAGACTTGGTTCCACTTGAAATATAACCAAAACAAACTTCCAACAAGGAGATATTCAAAAGCAGCATAAGACCCAACTTCCTAGTACGACTAAAGAATTGAACCAGGACCAGTATAATAAACCTTGATGATGTTTGTCGTAAATCCTCCGACGCTTCTTGATGACCTCCTCCTTCAGAGAATTGGGCACCAATAACTTCCTTGCTAGAAGCATCACTATTTACTATATCAGCACTTGCTTCATGATCAAAAGGCTGGATTTCATGGGTTATCCTTTTCCTACTGTATCTAAGAGCTTGAGGATCAGAAAGCACGACCGTTCCTTTTCCTGCAAGAGCCCCAACAGGATCCCCGTGAATCATGACTCTTGTTAGGAGATCAGAATGTTCAATTTTTTTAATTGATAAGTAATATCGGAGTGTTTCCCATTTAATTTAACAAGAGTTCTCACCGTCCAAACTTGAATCATTCTTTTCTCTTCTTTCATCTGAATTAGATATTCTGCAACTGCCACTACCCTCTTCAAGCATAGTGGTATCAGGATTTACTACAGATTGTTTTGGAGTAGAAATTCCTGATCTTAAGTGCTCTTCAAGACCCACAGGCTCCAGAATGTGGGTTCCATCTACAAGGAAGAAAGATCAGAGTAAGTCACATAGCAATGGAACAACTTTTTGGTGGATACCCTAACACTATCTACCCCAAAACTCTGCCTAAGCATGAAAACCATTGTATGTCTTACCAGATCTACCGTGCACACCAAACCTTACAACAACTACTAGGCCTCAGTCCCAAACAAGTTGGGATCGGCTATATGCATCCTCACTAACCATGTCTCCATTAAAGCTCCTGTCATCAACATACCAAATAAAAATACGAGTGAAAAATAAGTTACATATCTATAAATAATAGTTTAAATATTAAATTTATGATAAGGTCAAAATACTCCTAGACAAAAGCAATAGGTTCAAAATCAACGTACTAACAAGACTAAACCTATTCTAAACTAGTAGATATTACCTATATGGATCTTTTTCTTCTATTGTGCCTTATTTTTTAACTACTCTGTATTGATTCCAAGAAATTATAGGTATTTTAAGACAACTTCCTTACATGTGATTTTAGGTCTACCTTGTTCTTTTTTAACACATTCGCTCGCCATAGTTTCACACCTACGACCGATGCATTTGTTAGGTCGATGCAGGACATGACCAAACTATCTAGCAGCCTTCTCTCATGTTATTTTCAATGCGTGTTATTTCACTTTCTAGCGAATATGATAATTTTTTATCTTATCTAATTTTGTATGACCACACATCAATTCTAGCATATGTATCTCTATAACATTCATCTCGTAAATACGTTAGACTTAGTGGCCCAACATTCACTAGCATTTTGTTGGTCCTACAATTTTTTTGTACAACTTACCTTTTACTTTGGTAGGCATCCTCCTAGCACATAACACCCAGATAGTAGCACTTATCCATTTCAACTATCGGTTTTAATTCTATGAGTAACATCTTCATCTATCATTCCATCATCTTGACACAACGATCATATATATCTAACTTATTTGTATTTTGGCACTGTAATCTCGTTTAGTCTCACCTCAATTTGCTTTTCTCATGCTGACTAAACTTGCAGTGCAGCTATTCAATCTTATTTCTACTTATCCTAAAACCTTTAATCTCCATAGTTCATGTTTTTGGTTGACGCCCACGCCGGTTTCGTCAATTAACACAATACTCTGAGCAAATAGCATATACCATGCCACATATTGTATTGTATTAGTTAGCACATCCAAAACTAGGGTAAACAAGTAGAGGTTCAATAATGATCCCTGCTGTAGACCCATTGTTATGAGAAACTTTTTTGTATCTTCAACTACTATTCTCACGCTAGTGATGGCTCATCCATACATGTGCTTTGTGACATTTATATACTTTCTCTGTCCCATTTTATGAAGATATTACTCTTTGGAAGTCAAACAAATTTTTCTTTGATTATGATTTCTCATACTCTTATTTTGGATCACTACCTATGTTGACTTGTAGTACTTTTCATGTAGTTTGCAAATATATAAAATTTGTTTTAAAAAATATGAAGAATCTATAACCGAATTCACATAAACAATTAAGTGTATGGCCCTCGTACTCCGAACCGCTTCACATAAATTAGGATAGAGGGAGTATTTAATATCAATTCCTTTTTTCTCTATTACCCACCTAAGGATCTTTCATGGTACTCTACATATGCTTTCTCTAAGTCAATAAACATCATGTACAGATTTTTCTTCCTTTCTACGATTAATTTTCATCAATCTTCTTCGCGAGAATATAACCTCGGTTATAGATCTACCAAGCATTAACCCAAACTGGTTGTCTATCACACTTGCATATTCTTACATTTACGCTCTATCACTCTTTCCTATAGCTTCATCATATGACTCGTGAGCTCAATATTAAGATAGTTCGCACAACTTTGATATTTCCGTTGTTCTTAAAATTTGGAATCAGCGTATTCACTCGTTGGGCATCCTATCACTTTTTAGTATAGCATTGAATAGCTTGGTGAACCATTCTACTCCAACCTCTCCATGACACTTCTGAACCTCTATTTGGGATACTATCTGAACCACAAGCACTCCAATCCTCATATTTTTCAAGGCATCTTTTACCTTTGTTTGCCTAATTCTATGAGTGTAGCTAAAGTTTCTATCATGCACAGATGTGTAGAGGTCCAAAATGTCATTGCCTTGATTCTTGTGTAGAGGTCCAAAATGTCATTGCCTTGATTCTAGTTGAACAACTGATCAATAGCTCCTTGACCTCGTTATTTCCCTAGCTTTTGGTACAAGTCATCTAGAGCTTCCCCTCGAGCTTTATTAATAGCCTTCTTAGCTTCCCTCTTGTATCCTTCAAAGGCTTCCCCGTCTTCTGCTTTTGGCAACTTCATATAGCACTTTCTTTAGCTTTAATAACTCTTTATACCTCATCATTTCACCATCGGGATTCATGTGGTCGAGTCCTAGATCTTTAAACCCACCTAACAATTCATTTACTTTTTTAATGCACCCTAACATTTCCTTCCATAGAATGTCTGCGTCCTCCTCTATATCCTTAGCTCCCTTCTCTCGTAGTTTTTCTTAAAACGCTAATCGGTAGGCACCCTTTAATGCCCACCACCTAATTAGCGGTTGTTTGCAGGTCGTACTCTCTCTCCAAAGGCTTCCGCGTCTTCTTCTTTAGGCAACTTCTTATAGCACTTTCTTTTAGCTTTAGTAACTCGTTGTACCTCCTCATTTCACCACCAGAATTCCTGTCTTCGAGTCCTAAATATGTAGACACACCTAACGATTCAGTTACTACATTTTTAATGCAACCTGACATTTCCTTCCACGGGATGTCTACGTCCCTCTACGTACCAAGCTCCCTTCTCTGGTAGTTTTTCTTAAAACGCTACTTGTTAGCGCCTTTTAATGTCGACCACCTAATTTGCGGTTGTTCGCAAATTGTCTTTTTTTCACTCTACTCTTAAGCTTTACATTTAAAATCACTAACCTATTTTGGGTTGTCATCACTTTTCCTGGAATAATTTTACCGTCCTTGCATGTAGTTCTATCACGTTTTTTTTGGAAGGATAAAGTTTATTTGACTATGGTTACCCCCACATATATAAGTTATTAGGTGGGAATCTCTCTTTTTAAAGTATGTGCTAGCTATCACTAAATCATAAGCTAAAGCGAATATTAAGACGGCCTTCCCTTCGTCATTCCTAGTAACCATAACCATAATCCCAGTGTACTTGTTCAAAACTGTCACTATCTTCACCTACACGACCATTTAAATCTCCCCCTATAAAGATTTATTGTCTCCGGGAATCCATTGAACCAAAGTGTACATATCCTCCCAAAACTTAGATGTACCTTCTACATCTAATCATATTGTGAAGCATATCCAATAATATCATTGATTGCCTTTTTTCGCCATACAATCTTTAGTGCAATAATCCTATCTCCGACTCATTTTACCTCTATTATCTTATCTATAAGTCTCTGTTCTACAATAATTTCTATTCCATTCCTATTTTATCTACCTCACACTACCGTAATTTATAACTCATGTTACCTATCTCTATAGGCTTTTGCCCTATCCATTTAGTTTCCTATAAGCATGCAATATCCACACTCCTCCTTTATAGGGTATTCGCTCAAAGTGCCTATGTTCCAGCTACCTACCCGAATCCGATTTTCTTAGACTAGCTTTTACCCTTATTTATCCATGATGTGACAATATTTTCTTATTTTGCACCACATCCAAGCACTGATATAGTGGAACTAGCTACTTTACCCACACCCATCCATGATACGGGAACCCTTTCATATTTTGCACCACATCCGGGTGCTGATGTGGCGGAACTAACTTCTTTACCAAGACCTCTCCGTGATGTGGGAATCCTTGCTCATACTTTCACACCCATGCGACAATGTGATACAGCCCCTTGCCCATTTTTCCATCATATTTGGGTGCCGATGTATGCATGCAAAGGCGGGCACACCCCAATGATATTTGTTATATAAGGATTCATCATAAATTGACAAGTTTTACGTTAGCTTCAAGCATACCGCAACACCATATGAGCAATGTGGTTTATCCGTGTTTAGGACCAGTAATATGAGCGAGCTCACACAAGAGAAGTTAAGGCACATGAAATGAAACTTTATTGCTAAATAATAAGGTCAGTAGATAATGGTGCAGAACAAACCTTAAGGAAAACCTACATTGCATATTTCCATATTTAGGGATGGCAATGGGGCAATAGGGGTGGGTTTGAGGAAGAGTCCCCCCTCCTTCTCAGAAAGCATGCACCTACTTGCCAAAACCCCATAATTATTTCTCGGAATTAGCTTTGTTGAAGACACTCGAACCTCTAATCTCGAACCCCTTTGAGTTTTGACCTCATTCTTAGTGTTCCACAAAACTCCTTTAAGCATCTATAATTCCATGGTAACAGCAACAGGTGCATGCATAAGAGACACGCAATATTGGAAACAAGGTCTTGATCAATACTTCTGAACCATCTTAAGTCCATGGTCTATGTAATATCCATATAAATGGAGAAAACTCAACGTTAGGTTATCAACACTAAGTTCTTATGCATGGTATTTGGAACTCTGGATGATCATTTGATCTTTCCGAATTCTACTGTTTGGGTTCTTTCAATAAGAGTTCAAATTGTTCAAGAGGTCAAATTCATTTACTGTGCTTACTACGAAAAAGAGCGGAGCTAATGATATATAGGAATTCAGATTTTTTAGCCTTGAGAAGTATCTAAAATAATAACAATAACACAACACTTGAAAGGATATTGAAACTCGTGTTGGATAACATCGCCTCAATATGCATTTGCAGAGAGAACTTCTTGTTTGATAGCTTATGAGTTAGTAGATACAAGATTAGACTGAGAATTGGACAGCCGAATTTGTTAGTAAAATTATACTTTGAAAAAGCATACATATGATCAAACATATATATGATCCCATAACCATATACAACGGTGGATAAAACAAATTAGGCAATATGTCTACAATGAGGTTTTTCGTCCTTTTGAATGGCACCACGTGTGAATTCTTTAGAGAGTCCGAGGGGTAAAGGGGAGATCCTTATCAGATCGCAATGGAGCTTTCAAGCTTCAGTATAATCATAGAGGAAACATTGTCTAAGGGAGTTCAAAAGGAAGGTTTGAGGTTGGCCAGGAAAGAAAAGGAATGGTCACCGTATCATATCTATTGTTTGCAAATGATACTTCTAACCCCTGTGAATCATAGGGTAGATTACTGCCGTACTTATTTAGTAGCATGTTTAAAGTTGTGCCGAGTTTGCAAATACATACAGAAGGCCAAATTGGTACCAGCTGGGGTTGCGCAAGAATCCATACTTTGACACTAACCATGAGTGAAACAGGAAGGTGGTCACACTATTGAGTATTGACTACGTATTTGGGACTGCCTCTACGAAGGAAATTCAAGGACAAAGAACTCTAACAGCATGTCACAGAAAAATTCTCAAGAAAAGGCTTAATAGTTGGAATAACTATATTTGCCTAAGGGAGGAAAGTTGAAGATATTATTATAAGTTACCCACATAGTATGTGGCTATGTTTTACCCCATCCACTATAGTTGATAGATTGGAGATATTTTTTAGTGGGAACTAAAAGACGAGAAGAAATCACATTCGGTAGAGTGGGAAAAAAAAGGCTTAATAGGCAAATAGAGTATTGAATTTGCTGGATTTTTGTGCTTGACCCCCCAACTCCACAGGTTTTGACATCTGAAACTGTTCAAAACCAATGTTTTAAACACCTCTGACTCTATGTTCTCTTAATTGTGTTGATGTGAATACATGTCAGTATCTACCTAAAACTACTTTGCGTATTTCTTAATCGCGTTTACGTGTATACACGTCAGTATCTACATCAGATAAAACCAGGCCACATCACCATTTATTTTCAAAAAGCTACTTTTAAAAAAAATTAAAATCCCAAATCCATCCCAGTTCTCTTTCTAACCACAAAGTTTTCCGACCATCTAAAACTCCTCCAGTAATCTTCTCCCTCATAAGAATCTAATTCACTCTGACGCTCATTCCTAATAGAAGACTGACCACCAACAAAATCCATAGCTCCGCCATTTTTCAGCATTGGTCATAGTTCAACACAGTGTTACCAAAGGCGAAAAGCACAAAAAAACTCTAAGGTCCGTTGGGGCTTTAAGCGCAATGCGCGAATGAAGCATGGGTTTTAATGAAAAAAGGTGCAACTGGAGAAAACGTAAAAATATGTATATGCAGTCCAAGACTAATAATTATAAGTATGAATAACAAATATATGGATAACGAAATTGAAATTTTTTACGATAAAGTGAAATATAAATTGTTTAATGTCGCCTTTTCAGGATTACACTCATTGGCAAGGAAAAGTATGCCTTAGAGCCTTGATGTGACACTAAAGCGCCTACAAAGCGAGGCGAAGCGCTCAACATGTTTTGATCCTCGCTTCCGGGCTTAAGCGCGCCTTTGACAACACTGGTTCAACACAACCACCATCTCTCCATCTTAAATCTTCACCATCCCCTTCCTCTTCATTAAGAACACACGCCACCTACACCACAAACAACTGCATGCCATTCCCTCAAACTCAATAGAGCTGAATCCCACCTACATCCACGGACTATAGGGATTAATTAGAAACATTCGTGCTCAGTGCCGCAAAAGCACTATCAATGGTCAAAGGTGTTTAACATTTTGAACATTTAAGAAGTTTGGATGATAATCCGTGGAGTTGGAGGGTGGAATAGAATTTCGTGCAAGAATGGATGTCTATTTGCCTATTATACCAATAAAAAGAATGACCCATAATTTGGAGGGAGTTAGGATCTCAAGATTGCGCCACATATGGGACACTATGAAAATAATAGTGCATATTTACTCTAGACTTATATGGACTCAACATCTCATAGCAGTGTTATTAAAAGCCATTGCTTCGTACCTTAAAGCAATGAAGCGATGTGGAGCAAGGGATTGTCACTTCATAGGTGAATCCATAAAGCTTCGTAGAAGTGCGGAATCAAACGATGACATGCAAATTGATCCCAACAAAAAAGTGGCCAGTTCTTTTAATATCAATTTTGAGGAGTTGGACTAATATAATCATTATTGTACATTGGAATTTTTTTTGGATCAGTAGAGGAATTGCAATTTGATTGTTACACTTTAAATCATGTGTTTGGTATTTTTAAAGTTGTGAATTGTGCGATGCACTTCAAAGAAGCATGCGCTTCCCTTCCCGCCTTTCGCTTCAAGACACATGGATATTTGTCGTTTGTTTACGTTTTTCCCTTTAAAAATATTGTACAAAGACTCCTTTTATAAAGGAGGTAACAAGGAAGAACAATGAAGTCCACAGTAGAAAAGTGAGCCCGAAATTGCATTGACATCAAATATAGGAAAAGATATAATTATAAAAAAGATATCATCTGTGATTCGAGCTGTGGAAGCAGCCACTAATGCTTGCATTAGAGTAGGGCGGGGTCCTTCCCCAGACCGCGTGAATGGGCAGTCCTTTTTTATATTATATGGGATTCAAGTTGAATATGTGACCATCTCATCTAAACGTTTAAGTTGTTAGAGAGAGCATATCTTATAACACGTTCCTCACAAGTGGGCTCGATCCTGAGCCAAGCACGTGAAATTTTGTTTGATAACGGATGACGGTGAGACTTGAACCAAAAACCTTGCTCTGATTCCAATCTTGAAGTGTGTGACCATCTCATTTAAAAGCTAAAGCTATTGGAGAGAGGGCGCTTTTGTTTACCTAATTATGTCTTCAACATGCCGACCTTGGGCGTAACTCAACCTCAAAGCTCGCTCATAAGGTTAGGATTGTGCAAGATCATATAAACAGACCCTCCCATTCTGATGAGGGAACTCAACACCCCTTCCCTCTTTGCACGCCCAAGCTTGCCAACTAGAGTGTGGATAATTGATAAGGGGGCCCAACATTGGTAAACCAAGAATTAGGATAGGCCTACTCTAATAACATGATAAAGAAATGGATCTTGGCCCTAATTAAACATCAAAATCTAGTTCGTGAACTGAGAATTGTCCAAGACCGATCTTCCCATCCCTAAATAGCTGATGTGTGAACTCAACAATTCAAAATGAAAATCGAAAAGACTGAAGCATGACAATTATCACGAAGCAATGAGGAGAACAAACGAACGTGACATACAAAGAATGTCAAGAAGGTAACGGAACTACAAACAGGAAGTCAACCCCAAATTGGTGGGGTTTCACCCATATTTTCCCTGTTTTTGAGTGTTTACTCCATTTGGATGCATATATTGCATAAGCCAATCCTATAAGAGGAACAAATACAAAAGTAGGACATTGACAACAGAACAACCATCCTATGACATGCTACAACCCTCTCGTGTCCTGAGTTCAATCCATATCCCCAATCACCCTATTTCTTAAGCGGCAAGGGTTAAATCTCGATCATGAAGGATATCACTAACAGAAAGACGAATCTCCAAATTCTTTTGCCAGCAAGTACAAATGTACAATTGCCTCTCAAAGTTCTAGGCTTATTCTGAAATAAAAACATGGTAAGGTCAATTTATCCGCAATGACTGAAGTGACACTACCCTAATGACCCAATGTATTTTTCTATTTTTGATAACCAAGAAATACCATTTGCTCCTCTATTCTTCTCCACTTAATTACTAGGCTTTTTTCTGCCATAGGGTTCGACCTAACTTGGTACTACTTGCCCCATAAAATCAACAAAAACAACAACCAACCCAGTGTAATCCCACGAGTAGGCTCCGAGGAGGGTAGTATATCTTGTGAAGATAGAGAGGTTGTTTCCGATAACACTCGGCTAAGGTGAAATTGCCCCATAAAATCAGCTGAGATTAATTTACCAGGCTTCAGGAAAGCAGTGATTAAATGATAAATAATAATGCAAAAGAAACTGGGGGCCAACTACTAAATCGAACCAACATATCTTATCATAAAGATTGGAACTTGTACCCTGTATATCATATGCTCGTCCATTTGATAATAAAAAACAAATAAAGCCAAACAACGAAACTGAAGACATGCAGTCATACAAGATAGTAAATACCCAAAAGTTATAGCACCAAAAAATCTACATAAATAAAATGGAATTTATTTCTTAAAGAACGAACCTTTTTTATGATTTTCTTCGTGGAGTGGAGTGGAGCTAATCCTTCACTAATTTCTTCTCTGTTTTTAGTTGGTTCTTCAACCTCAATTTCTTCGTACAGTGATGCAATTAATACTGGAACTAAAGGAAATTGTGGTATAGAAGGCTCATACTCGTCCCCGTTAACAGAGGATTTGGGTATCGGGATTGAGTTGTTGTTTAGTGGATCAGCCACCGCAACCGATGAGTATCGGGGCATTGAGGTCTTAGGAGTGAATTCATAAAATGGTTTTTTTTGCTGGAAAGGAGTAGGCGTCCATCGTTCGGTTCTATTCGGGCTTTTCGGTTCTTACCGTTTGCTTATTGAAAATTAGCTATAATTTTAAAAGTAATCGAAAATTTAAGACATATTATATAAGTTAGCTCCAACTAAGCACTAAATCTCTATTACACATTTTTTGCGGATAAAAATTACTTTACACGTTTAACTTTTTCAAAGTGTGTCTAATACACACTTCTTTAGTGTATGATCATTTTTTTCCAACAAGTATATCACTAACCAGTAAAGACACTCTTCTTTAGTGTTTGATCATTTTTTTCCAACAAGTATATCACTAACCAGTAATGATATGACACGTGTCATTAACTTAAAAAAAACGAAAAACCCTCCTTTTTCAAAACAGAAAGAAAAAAAAGAAACCAACTAGACGGTACTCTCGTCGGCTTCATCTTCATCTTCTCCCTCAGTTACCTACCTAAACAACAACAACAATAACTACCCAGAAAAGAAAAAAAAGAAAACAAAGACAATTCATTAGTAACTCCAGCAGAAATAGTAACCTAAACATGAAAATCATAAAATTAATGACATGCAATAATATTAACCAGAAACTATCGGAGCTCAATAGAATACGCAAGCCATCTATGATAAACCCTACCCAAACCTGCCTCACCTCGGGAATGAAGTAAGAAAAGCTCTAGTACCACCTATCATTCAACCCTGATGTTTGACCTCCAGACCTTCCTATCAAGGGTCATGTCCTCGGTAATTCTCATTCTTGCCATGTCCTGCTTAATCACCTCTCCCCAATACTTCTTAGGACACCCTCTACCTCTACTCGAGCATACCACTGCCAACCGCTCACATCTCCTCACCGGGGCGTCAAGGCTTCTCCTCCGCACGTGTCCGAACCATCTGAGTCTCGCTTCCCGCATCTTCTCGTCTACCAGGGCCATCCCCACCTTCACCCGAATATCTTCATTCCTAATCCTATCCTAGTGTGCCTGCACATCCACCTGAGCAGTTACCTACCTAAACAAAACTCATAAATTCCTCCTAATTACATATTATAATAATCTTCAGCCCCCACCATTATGCTTCCCCTTCCCTGTTTTTTCTATCAGAATCAAAGATATCAAGACCCTCATTTTTCAAAATATATGAAACAAACCAGCAGCCACAAAACCCTCTTCTCCCCATTTTTTTTAAATTCTCACATACACTTCTACTCCCCCAAGAACCATCATTGCAAGATCGTTCTCTCATTTTCACCCACAAAATCCATTACTAATTAGATTCCAACGGAAAAAAAGGAATAAGAAAATAATCACATGAATTGATTCTATCAAATGGGTGATGTGAAAATTAAGAAGCGACTACTATAATGTCAAACGGGATAAAGAGAGGTGGATGAGATTGTTTCTATGGAAACTTTGCAGCATTCAGGTGAAGAAATATATGAAAAATATGTGTATGAGCTTCTTGATGATTGTGAATATTGGATGGTGAGTTTGTGAATATGACAGTGAATTAAAATTTAGTGGATATTCTGTGTGCCGGTAAATTTTTGAGTGCAAAAATGTTAGTGGCGAAGACGGATCGGGGAATAGGAAAATGAAAATGACTCAAAAAATGAAAAAATTAAAAGCTGGACAAGTGGCATTGTATAAAGCTTTTGACACAAAATTTTAGCACTCACTCGCCTCTTTTGTGTAACTAACACGGGCATGCCATATAGCAAAAGAGGTGTTCTAATTTTTTACATATGAGATTTCAACATAATGTGCTGGAATTTCATAATATGTTGAAATTCCAACATAATATATTGAAAGTTTATACGCATGAGCTCCATAATCTAGCATATTATGCTCCATACTCCAGCATTTTGCAAATATTAAATATTTTTGGGATTTTTTTCTTCATATACAATAATTGAAACTTATTTACCAAAATTGTCCTAGTTTTGTATTACCCGCCCTAAACAAGGATCACTTACAAATTATATGCAATCCACTATTAGTGCCTTAAATTAGGGGATTCAGTTACACCCTTTTTCTTTTTTCTGTCCTATGCTCTTTCCCTATTTACTACCGCCTCTCTCATTAATTTTTCCTTCTTTCTTTGTCACACTTTCTCACCGTCTCTCTCTTAAAAAAATTGTGAATGAAATTACAGATATGGAGCCGGTGAAAGATGGAATTACCGCACAATATATACATGGCTTGAGGAACAAAATGAGCAGTTTGTGGTGTTGGGGGGAACAAATGAAGGTCCTCAAATCAAAATGTCAAAATTACATGAGGTGCCCTATTTGGTTGCCCTTTTTTAACTTGTACCCGTTTTATTTTTTTCGTTTGCATCTGTACCCAATTTTTTGTTAAAAGTGTTTTAAAAAGACGATTTTGCTCTTCTTTAACAAAAGATTACTTTCTCTCTAAGTATACGATATATTGTCTCTTGTCTCTATCTTTCTCTCCTTCTTCGCGATTGTGATTTGTTCTTCTCTGAAATCAAACAATCTTTGGTATTGCATTCTGCTTGATTTTGCAACTGTTTATTCCCCGACAACATTAAGTATAATTACAAGTACGATTTTAATGGTTGCTTTTGTACATTGCATTAACTGTGTATGGGATTTTAATTTACGATTAGTTTTATGATTTAATTTCTAGGTTTTTTTGTTATTGATAGTAATCTTAGTTGAATCGCTTTCCATTTTTTATTTGTGCTAAAATAGTTTCCTAGTTTTTTACTTTGATCAGTGCATTAATTTTGTAGATTTTACTTTTATGATTAGTATTTTAGATTTTTCGAAGTTGTGTTTGTGTTTTTGATGAAAATGCTATATATTCTTCAGTGATTTTTGGAGACGTTGAATTTTATTTAAAATTTTGAGACTCAAATAGATGATGCTATTAAGTCTGAAGATTACAATACTTCAAGCATAACTTAAGTCTGTAAAGTCTAAAGTTCGAAGGCCTTGAAATATAACTTAAGCCAAATTGTTCTGAAATTTTTTAATGATTCTTTTGATTTATTCCCCTCTGCTTTATTTTATGCTTAGTTGACTTGTCGGGGTGCTTTATGTTGGGTTCGAGTAAGTTTCGGAGTGGAATGGGACACATAGTCCCAAAGTTTGAAGTTCAAGTTGTAAGATTTGATTGTAGTTTGGCGTGTGTGAAGGCGACTCCGGAATGGAGTTTCGTCATTTTCAATAGCTCTGTATGGTGATTTTTGGTCTTAGAAGTGTGTTCGGATGTTTATTTGGAGTTTCGTAGGTCATTTTGGCGTTAATTGGCGAAAGTTGGAAAATTGGAAGGTTTTTGGGAAGTTTGATCGGGGGTGGACTTTTTGATATCGGGGTCGGATTCCGATTTTGGAAGTTGGAGTAGGTCCATAATGTCAAATGTGACTTGTGTGCAAAATTTAAGATCAAGCGGACTTGATTTGGTAGGTTTCGACATCGGATGTAGAAGTTTAGAGTTCTAAAGTTGATTAGGCTTGCATCAATGCACAACTCGTTTTTTTAGCGTTGTTTGATGCGATTCGAAGGCTCGACTAAGTTCGTGTGATGTTTTAGGACTTGTTGATATAATTGGTTGAGGTCCCGGGGGCCTAGTGTGGATTCCGGGTGGTTAACGCATTGAATTTGGAGTTGAGTGAATTGTTGAAGTTGGGCATCTGTTGGTGTAATCGCACCTGCGGAGTCCTCATCGCAGGTGCGAGCTCGCAGAAGAGAGAAATGAAGCGCAGGTGTGACCTGAAAGGGGTTTGGACAGTGGTCGCAGGTGCAACATAAAGGCCGCAGAAGCAGAGCCGCTCCTATGGAAGGATGATCGCAGAAGCGGAGAGTGAAGGAGCTGAGGTGGCCAAGGCTTCCGTATAAGTGGACGAGCATCTTATGGATGGTGGTTCCCAAGTGCGATATCTGGGAGTTTAAGTGAACTCCGCAGATGCAGAGATTTCACCGCATAAGCGGATTTTGGACTGCAAAAGCGGAAAGTGCTGGGCTGAAGGTTTAAAATCGAGGGTTTGCCATTTTCTTCATATTTTGACATAGAGAGCTCGGATTGAGGCGAGATTTTGGGGGATTTTCAAAGGAGACGTTTGGGTAAGGATACTTGACTAATTTTTAGTTATGTTTCACTAATCTATCATTAATTTCATCGTTGAATTAAAGATTTGGATTGTAAAATTGAGGAAAAAGATGTAAGGTTCTTAGGCCGATTTTTGAGGTTTTGATCGAGGTTTTGGTATTGGATTTGAGTAAATTTGGTATGGATGAACTCGTGGTTGGACGGGTGTTCGGATTTTATGACTTTTACCTGATTCCGAGACGTGGGCCCCGATTGACTTTTTGGGGAGATTTTCTAATTTCTTGTTAAAGTCTTGATTTCATTAATTAGATTAGTTTCTTATAGTTATATTATAGTATGTGACTGATTTGGCTAGATTTGGGCCGTTCGAAGTCAAAAATTCGAGGGAAAGGTATTCTTATTCACTAATTGAGCTTGGTTTGAGGTAAGTGACTTGTCTAACCTTGTGTGGGGGAAATCCCCTTAGGATTTGGTATTGTTGTAACACCTTGTGTATGTGAGTGCCGTGTACGCAAGGTGAAGAGTGCGTACACGGGCTAAATATTGAAATTCCGTTCTTTGCTAATTAGTTTCCTTTCTATGCCTTTACCGAGTTATTCTAGCATGTGTAGTCATCATGATTAGCCTCGGTTCACATGTCAATGCGTCTGAACTCTTAATTGCTATTTGTACAACATGCTTAGTTGAATTACCTGTTTTTCCTTGGTTTCGTCTGTGTTCTTTAACTGTAGTATTTCCTTGCTTGTAATATCATTGTTTCATTCATTACTTGTTGAATATTTTGTGATTCTTGTTGAGTTGACTGTTGGGTGATTGACACGAGGTTTCTTTCGTGCAGAGCATTATTGGAACGAGGTTTCTTCCGTGCGGAGTGTGATTGGCACGATGTTTCTTCCGTGCAGAGTGTGATTGGAACGAGGTTTCTTTCGTGTGGAATGTGGTTGACACGAGGTTTCTTCTGTGCGAAGTGTTATTGGCACAAGGTTTCTTCCGTGTAGAGTGTTATTAGCACGAGGTTTATTCCGTGCGGAGTGTGATTGATATGATTTATCTTCCGTGCGGAGTATTATTGGCACAAGGTTTCTTCCGTGCGGGGTGTGAGTAGCACGAGGTTTCTGATGTGTGGTTGTTGTTGTTGCATGAGGTTTCTGTCGTGCCATTGTGGGAGATTTACTTTTGGAACTGCGAGGCAGTAACTCGGGAGTGCCGCTGTTGAGTTCCTTTTCTAGATGTATTGTTTGTTGTTGTTGTTGTTGTTCCTTAACTTGTAAGATGTTCTTTTCCTTACGTGCTGTAATTATCTTCCTGTTTTCCTATGTTGTTGCCTTTCCGTACATTCTTACTGCTTCACTTATCTGCCATTCCTTTTTATCATTTCATCTTTTGCCTTATTTCTTATATCCTAGTAGGTCCACGACCTGACCTCGTCATTACTCTACCGAGGTTAGGCTTGGCATTTACTAGGTACCGTTGTGGTGTACTCATACTGCGCTTCTGCACATATTTTTTGTGCAGACCCAGGTACATCTTACCAACCTCGATAGTAGAGAGTGTGGTGCTGCCTGGAGACTTCAAGGTATATCTGCCAGCGAATGCAGACCTCGAAGTCCCCACTATATCCTTATTATGTTGTCTTTCTTATTCTCTTAGACGCTGATTTATAGAGACATTTAGTACTTCTTTAAAGCTTGTGGTTTGTGACTACCGTGTTTTGGGAGTTGTTCTTACTCTGAGTTGCAATTTTACTTGTACATGTCGAGCGGCAGTTTTCAGTTATGTATATATCTGTCGAAGTTTACTCGTTATTTTAGTTATCGTTTTAGTTATTCCGAAATTATTAGGCTTACCTAATCTTAGAGACTAGGTGCCGTCACGACATCTTACGGAGGGAAATTTGGGTCGTGATAGAGATATTATGAGTTTCGAAATTGGTTTAAGTATCGTGTATCTACGAAATTCAAAGCACCTAAAGATCCTAAAGCACCTAAAGCAGCTAGAATACGTAAAGATCTCGTAGTCAATGTTGTTGTACCTACAAAACTAGGGGAGAGATATTTTGAGTTTCGAGATTGGTTTAACTGTCATGTTTACTGGAATTTGAAGGGTTTAATTGCAACTTTCTTGACTCCTGCACAACAGGAGAAGTTGAATAATGGTATATCATGGCTATGGAGAATTTTCATTGCAGCATATGAAGTTGGTTGTTTGATTCTTCTCGTGTATTCACCAGTGACCGAGATTCCATTAGTTTTAAGATTTTTAGCCGTGATATGTCGTTCAACCTTGAAGACTGCCACGTTATGAGCGGTTTGAGGATCATAACACATAATGTTGAAAAACAAATTAAATGAGCTAGTAAGTGTCACGCCCCAAACTTGGGGAGGCATGGCCAGCACCCGACACCATATTTGGCCCGAGCGTACGACTCAATAATTATGAACTCTCGAGGGATAACCCTCATCTTAGGCCGACGAGGCCTACCTTACAAATCAAGTCCGACGAGGCCACCATGAATGTCTACAGCCAGCAATACAAAACTTACATGTACACATGACTGGCAAGGCCACAATACTAATATACAATATATACAGGAGACATCTACAAGCCTCTAGAGATAACAAACTATATCATGGTCGGGACAAGGCCTCGACCTACCTATCAAACCTGTATATATAAAATGGACTCCAAGGTCTATACCTGGTAACTCCGGGGAAGTGGAGCTTACCAACCAAGCTGCTAGGAAGGCATATCCAACTGTCTATCAGGATCTGCATGCATGAATTGCAACGTCCCAACAAAAGGGATGTCAGTACGAAATTATGTATCGAGTATGTAAGGCAACTGAATAACTAAAAGCTGAAACTGAACTGATAATATAATAACAAAAAGTAACTCGGAGTCAAAGATGATAAGAAGATATGCTTTCCTGCTGATACTGACTCAACTCTCTCAATATAGTAAGACAAATAGATGTGCGGCCCTATAAGGCTCGGTACGTATAACTGATCTGCCGTACTAAGCTCGCACATAGGCGCTTAGCCATACTGGGCTCTGTATCTCGACCATTCTAGGCTCTCTCATAGGCGCTCAACCACAATAGGCCCGGTATATAACTTACCATCTGATCAGAGGTTGCGCAAAGGGGTCTGCCCACTGATTATATATATATATATAT